>CM064554.1:686761-829261 GCA_032716605.1 Paralithodes platypus
ATTATCCGGCGACGTCTTATATAATTTGTTCTAGTTACATTTAGACGACTTTGTTCTAGTTACATTTAGACGACTTTGTTCAGCTTAGGAAGAATCTGTGGTTGTAAAAAAAGGGTTAATTAAGATAGTTTGAAGCCTGTTAATTGCTGGAGGGGGCCCTACTTAAGGGGAGATCTCCACTTGAGGGATTTTTTTCTGGACCCCTTTCTCTCTCATGTTTAGCCCCATTGCTTTTGATATTATAAAACGTTTGCCCCATTAGTTTAGCAATTTTAAGAACTTTCACCCCATATTAAGACCTTTCGTGCCATTCAGGTGTCGATTTTATCCTGGCGAGCGATAGCGAGCCTGTAATTTAAGAGGAACCGGCCTTTGGCCGGGACATTTTTCTACCGAAAAATTTACAAATTTATCTTGAAAGGGACTCAAGGGGGTGTAATTTTAAGCTTGATGGAGGTCTAGGGAACAAACTAAATACCTCCCCTTAAGCTGAAGAAAATCGTCCGTTAGTAGCCAGTGTCAAACGTAAAGGACGGAACTGGTACTGGACGGGTTAATTAATCCATACAGTAACCAGAGACGTCTTTTGCATGCTATTCTGGCAGCTAGTAGACGATTTTATTCAGTTTAGGAATAACCTCTAGCCATATATTATAAGGCTTCAAACTATCTCACTTAACCCTTTTTTTTTTTTACTACCAGAGATCCTTCCCAAGCTGCATAACATCGTCTAAATATAACTAGCATAAACAATAACACACGTCGCTGGTACTCAAAGGGTTAACGGGGGGTGACCTGTTTTTGTTCTGTCCTTTTCTATCTTTCTCTGGCTTGTATCCATTTGGCCCCATTCAGCCTACTGTTTTAAGACGTTTTTCCCCATCCAGGTGTCAATTTTTTACTGGTGAGCGGTAGCGAGCCAGCATATTTTTTATTTTTGTTTGACAGCAGGCTAAATTTGTACAGTTTTCGATAGAAAAATGTCTCCGGCGAAGCCGGATTTCTTCATATAATGCTGGCTCGCTTGCGCTCGCCAGGAAGAAATCGACACCTAGATGGGTATAAACGTCTTAAAATAGTTGGCTGAATGGGGCCGAATGGATACAAGCCAGAGAAAGAGATAAAAGGACAGAAATAACAAAAAGCAGGTCACCCCCCTTAATATGTCATTTCATTATATTTACTTGGCTCGGGAGTTCTCTGGCTGGCTTACCTGTCTGATATTCTTCCATTTTCCACACTTAATTTTTTTTTTTTTTTTTTTTTTTTTTTTTTTTTGACACTTACCTATATATTTCACCGCTTCTATTGCCTCGAACTTCTCTCTCTTGTTATATTTTCTCTTTAAAATATCCTAATGTATTCTGTGCCTCTCAATTAATTTTAACCCCTTCTTTACCGACGACGTGTTTTTTTTATTAGTTTATTCTGGCTATATTTAGACGATATTGTGAAGCTTGAGAAGGATCTGTAGTACCAAAAATGGTTAAGGTGAATAGTTCGAAGCCTGTTATTGGCTGGTGGCCCCTTTTTCAACTGACTAAAAGTACTAAATATAGCTAGAAAAAAAACGAAAAAAAAACGTCGCCGGTACAGAAGGGGTTAAGGGGGGGTCACCGGCTTGTTTTTATCTTGCTGTCCTTTTTTCTCTTTCCCTGGCTTGTATCCATTCGGTCCCATTCAGCCAACTGTTTTAAGACGTTTATTCCCGTCCAAGTGTCAATTTCTTCCTGGCGAGCGATAGCGAGCCAGCATTGTATGGAGAAATCCGGCTTCGCCGGAGAAATTTTTCTATCGAAAAATGTACAAATTTAGCTTGCTGATAAAACAAAAATATTTATATGCTGGCTCGCTACCGCTCGCCAGGAAAATATTGACACCTGGATGGAGGTAAACGTCTTAAAACAGTAGGCTGAATGGGGCTGAATGGGGCCGAATGGATAAAAGCCAAAGAGAGAGGGAGAGAAAGAGAGAAAAAAAAAGCGAGGTGGGCTCCCTTAATGGTTCAGCTTGTTAATTATTCTCTCTCGGGCATTTACATTTGTCCACACATTATTATACGAGTGTGTCCCTTTTATTGCCCCTGAACATCTTTACTTCTGTTACATTTTGTCTTGCGTCCATCCTTCATTATTTGGCTATTTTATGTTGATCAGCCCCCACCTTTTCTCTAGAGAGTGTGTGTCTGATTTTACTCAGCTTGCAAACTCTCACTCTGGTATTCATTTATTTGCTGGCTCCCACTCTCTCTCTCTCTCTCTCTCTCTCTCTCTCTCTCTCTCTCTCTCTCTCCTCCCCTCTCTCTCTCTCTCTCTCTCTCTCTCTCTCTCTCTCTCTCTCTCTCTCTCTCTCTCTCTCTCTCTCTCTCTTCTTTTCTATCCTTTCCTTCAACTTTCCTTTTCTATCGGATATGTCATCTCTACTAGAATTAAGTCCTGACCACCTCGTTTGGATCGTAAGGTCTGTGTGGCCAGTGTATCTATGTAAATATATGTACAAAATTCAATCTCTCTCTCTCTCTCTCTCTCTCTTTCTCTCGGGAGGTTTCTGGTTAGCCTGTCAGATATTCGTCCATTATTCCACCGTCCATTTGCCGCCCCATGTTCCGGGCTAGTAGATTTCCCTCGCCATTTTCGCTCTCCTCACCTCTCTGGGATTTTATTTTTTCTCTCCCGGTGTTTAGGCATGCTCCTCTCTCTCTTCCCCCCCCCCCCCCACACACACACACACACATACACACTCAGGCCCCGGGAACCAGCTCTTGCATATTGCCCCGCTTGTTATTCCCCCCCCCCCCTTCAGCCAACTGTTTTAAGACGTTTATCCCCATCCAGGTGTCGATTTCTTCCGCATTGTATGGAGAAATCAGGCTTCGCCGGAGACTTTTTTCTATCGAAAAATGTACAAATTTAGCTTGCTGTCAAAACAAAAATACATATATGCTGGTTCGCTACCGCTCGCCAGGAAAATATTGACACCTGGATGGGGGTAAACATTTTAAAACAGTAGGCTGAATGGGGCCGAATGGATGCAAACCAAAGAGAGAGGGAGAGAAAGAGAAAAAAAGCGAGGTGGGGTCCCTTAAGCATTCTCCCCCCCCCCCCCCCACCCGCTAAGCCCCCGGAACCCGCTCTCGCACATTGACCCCTTGTTATCCCCCTTCTCCCCCGACTCAGCCCCCGCTCTCGCATATTGCCCCGCTTGTTATCCCCTCCTCTACTCCTTTTATGACACCCCGGAAGAGTAGGTAGAGCGTCTTTAAGGGTCTTCCCTGGTCGTTGGGCTACACTAGGGTGGATTTACCCAAGCGATTTTCCAGGGTTTTTTTTCTCGACAGTTTCTGAAATAAATACTTAAGGAATTATATCACCTATAATAAGCTACCTATATCAGTGGGGAATATTCTTGAAGTGTTGCCAGAATAAGGTTACACTATGCAAGTCCGCCTTTAAGAGTTAGTAGTTGTTGATTTATTACCCTGTGCATCACCGGGGACTCGGGACATGGCACACAAGGGTATCGTTTTCACTCTTGTGTCTGTTCGTGTGTGGGTCCGCAAAATATCTCGAGAACGAATAAATGGAATTGGATGAAAATTGGTCAGTACTTTCTCTTGGTACCTAAATGAATCTCATTAACTTTTGGCTAACATTAGATAAAGCTGACTCGCTTGACGCCCCTAAAGTTGAACCCCCCTGACAGGATCATAATAAGTTATTTGCGATATTTAACCCTTTCAGACTCATATGACGCAGAGGTTGCCAGATTAGCAATAAGAAATAGAGTTCTCTCACTTATAATTACCTCTCCAAAATTAGTTTTGTGCCCACAGCTAACTCAAAGACAACTGCAGAGGTTGAAGTAACTAAACTAAAGGTTTCTAAATACCCCCGATGGTAACAGAGGCTTTAAAGTATCCCTATTCGGGTCAAAATCGCGTCATATGTCTGAAGGGGTTAAAGGGGACATATATATACTGTACATATGTGTATGTATAATTATATATAATAAAAGTAAACAGCAGAGCTGTTAACACAAACATCCTATATTCTTTGGTTTATAAAATCATATTTCGCCAAGCAAATTAAGGGGAGGTTTCTAGTGTGTTGCTTAGACCTCCATCAAGCTTAAAATTACATCCCCTAGACCCCCTTTCAAGATAAATATGTAAATTTTTCGGTAGAAAAATGTCCCGGCCGAAGGCCGATTCCTCTTAAGTTACAGGCTCGGTATCGCTCGCCAGGAAAAATTCGACACCTAAATGGCACGAAAGGTCTTAAAATTGACAGAAATGGGGCGAAAAGTTATTAACATCGCCAAACTAATGGGGCAAACGTCTTAAAATCTCAAAAGCAATGGGGCTAAACATGAGGGAGAAGGAAGTTCGAAAAAAAAATCCCTCAAGTGGAAACCTCCCCTTAATAAACTCATATATCCAGCACCCCTTGTATGCACGGTTAATAGAGCTCGTGTTTATCTTTCATTATCATTATTTAGTCGCACTAACTATTCCATTCCTAATAAAATGTCAAGACTGATTCGAGGTCAGTGTACACAAGTCTCATTATGGGTCATATTCTAACCCAGTAAAGCCGGTATCACACGAGAGAATTTATAGTCAACATTCGATGATCAACATTTTTCTGGCAGCCTTTCTGGAATATTTTGCAGTGGTATCGAAAAGTAGACTGTATACTATAAATGTTTACTTCATAAGCTGCCAGACCAGTGTTGAAGATAAATGTTGAGGGAAAAAGCGCCCATGTGATACCGGCTTTACACTCTTTACCAGTATATTAGATGCAAGGATCGTATTCCTGTTACCCTGCAATCTTTTATAGTTTATGTTAAGGGAGCCCACCTCGCTTTTTTTTTTTCTCTTTCTCTCCCTCTCTCTTTGCCTTTTATCCATTCGGCCCCATTCAGCCTACTGTTTTAAAACGTTTACCCCCGTCCAGGTGTCAATATTTTCCTGGCGATCGGTAGCGAGCCAGCATATATATATATATATATATATATTTGTTTTGACAGCAAGTTAAATTTGTAAATTTGTCCATAGAATAATGTCTCCGGCGAAGCCGGATTTCTCCATACAATGCTGGCTCGCTTTCGCTCGCCAGAAAAAAATCAACACCTGAATGGGGATAAACGTCTTCAAACAGTTGGCTGAATGGGGCCGAATGGATACAAGCCAGAGAAAGAGAAAAAAGGAAAGAAAGATAAAAAAAACAGGTGAGGCATAATTAGTTTGGTTGTAATAAAACATATCCATTTACACGTAACCTTTATTGTGGTGTTTACATTATTACTTACAATACTGTATATCAAAATGGTCTATTAAGTATACATATATATTATCTATGTACCTGCCTATATACCTATCTATGTCTCTCTATCTATCTATTTATCTCTCTCTCTCTCTCTCTCTCTCTCTCTCTCTCTCTCTCTCTATATATATATATATATATATATATATATATATATATATATATATATATATATATATATATATATATATATATATATATATATATATATATATATATATATATATATATATATATATATATATATATATATATATATATATATATATATATATATATATATATATATATATATATATATATATATATATATATATATATATATATATATATATATATACAGTATATATATATATACAGTATATATATATATTCAACTCAAAGTAACTTGACACTTTGTTCCCCCTTCTCACAATTGTTCTGGATTGGTTCAACATTTTAATATATTTTCATATGTTCGACATAATAAAAGTTCTTCATTATTCTGCTCTGAGGCTATTCCACACATAATGCTAACTAGTCATGGGCAATCATACTCCTACCAATAGCATGAGGAGATGTTGCCAAGTTATATTGAACTGAGTATAGTCAGTATACTTATGGATATCATTGGCATACATAACGACAACATTAGTATCTTACATATATTGTCCCTCTCTGTTATATTTGTTAATGATCAACCATACAACAAAAGTCACACCATTGAAATATTATACAAGTAAAGCCGGTATCACACGAGAGCTTTTATAGCCAACAGTCGATGATAAACAGTTTTCTGGCGCAAGATGTCTGGAATATTTTGCACTAGTATCGGAAACTAGACTGATGATAGACGAATTTAGATGGCAGAAATATTATAAAAGCCAGACCAGTGTTGAGGATAAATGTTGAGGGAAAAAGTGCTCGTGTAATACCGGCTTAAGGGGAGATCTCCACTTGAGGGATTTTTTTCTTGACCCCTTTCTCCCTCATTGCTTTTGATACTATAAAACGTTTGCCCCATTAGTTTAGCAATTTTAAGAACTTTCACCCCATATTAAAACCTTTCATGCCATTCAGGTGTCGATTTTATCCTGGCGAGCGATAGCGAGCCTGCAATTTAAGAGGAACCGGCCTTCGGCCGGGACATTTTTCTACCAAAAAATGTACAAATTTATCTTGAAAGGGACTCAAGGGGGTATAATTCTAAGCTTGATGGAGGTCTAGGGAACAAACTAAATACCTCCCCTTAAAGAAAATAAAATATGTGATGATATTTGGCTTCCGTATCATAATTCTTGGACCAAATACAAAATAAATGTCCCGTATGTTACTGGTGCCCTATCATACTGGCTGAGGTATAAAGTTAAGGGGGGGGGGGAGGTAGTTGCTTTTTAGGGGCACCCTTCTCCCTCATGTTTAACCCCATTACATTTTGAGATTTTAAGACGTTCACACGTTTAATTTAGGAATGTTAAGACCTTTAACCCCATTCCGTTGTCAACTTTAAGACCTTTCTTGCCATTTAGGTGTCGATTTCTTCCTGGCGAGCGATAGCGAGTTTTCTACCGAAAAATGCACAAATTTATCTTGAAGGAGGGTCTATGGAGTGTTTCTGTAAGCTTGATGGAGGTCTACGGAGGAAATTGAAAACTAAATTAATAAATAAATAAATAGACCCAACAAATAACCACTACCCCCCCTTAAGCCCTGATTATACAGATAACAACGTAAGGTTTTCGCACATACTGATGACACACATATATACTAGTTCTGTACACACTTAACACATAACCTCCCCTTGTAAAATTTGCCTACTCATCGAGACAGAGAAAGGGGCGAGGGGACGCGATAATTGTCTCGGACCCTGGGAATTAGAACCCTTGACTGTTGTTTCTGTTCGGGCTCTGTCTCGAGTCGGCCACCCCTAGCAATGGGGTATGTGCCTGAATATATAGTTATATACTATACTATTATTGGTTTAGAGACCATAACTTGTGCTTGTGTGGTTTTAATTGTATTGAATCAGTATCTGTAGTGGTGTACTGCAAGCAAATACGGTAAAAATACACACACATACGCACGCAGGCTCGCTCTCTCTCTCTCTCACACACACACACACACAAGCAGACTCACACATATGCACGTACGAACACCCACACACACACGCAAGCAGAGTCACACATGTACACGTACGAAAACACACTCACAAGCAGACTCACACATATACACGTACGAACACACACACACACACACACACACACACACACACACACACACACACCTAGTAGAATATTCCAACTCACGCCCTGGGCAACATAAACAAGCCACCAATGTATGTAAAGATCCTCATTATCTTAGGGGGGTCACCGGCTTTTTGTTATCTTTCTCTCCTTTTCTCTCTTTCCCTGGCTTGCATCCATTCGGCCCCATTCAGCCAACTGTTTTAAAACGTGTGTCCCCATCCAGGTGTCGATGTCTTCCTGGCGAGCGATAGCGAGCCAGCATTGTATGGAGAAATCCGGCTTCGCCGGAGAAATTTTTCTATCGAAAAATGTACAAATTTAGCGTGCTATCAAAACAAAAACAAATATATGCTGGCTCGCTACCGCTCGCCAGCAAAACATTGACACCTGAATGGGGATAAACGTCTTAAAACAGCAGGCTGAACGGGGCCGAATGGATACAAGCCAAAGAGAGAGGGAGAGAAAGATAAAAACAAAAAGCGAGGTGGGCTCCTTTAAACCCAACATCACGGCGTGTAAATAACCTTAAAAAATTAGAAGGTCGAAGAAATTTGTAGTTTTTTCATTCGGTTATAGTGAATTTTAGTTGTTCCTTTTAATGATTTTCCTTGACACCCTCTGTACCGAATACGTCTTTTTTAACTGGTGTCTGGCTAAAATTAGACGATTTTATGCAGCTTTAGAAGGGCCTATGTTATTAAGAGGAATTATTGAGATCGTATTTACCCATTTGCGTCGTAGAGGTAGATAATATACTAAAGAAAATCGTCTAATGGTAACCAGACTATGATGAATATTACGGAATGGTGGTGAAGTAATTACATGTTCGTACTATCTGGGCATGAAAGAGGGTTGCATCTAAACGTATCATTAAAACAGCAAACAAATATAATGGTTTAAGGGGGTACTACTCGTTTTTTTCTGGACCCCCTTCTCCCTCATGTTTAGCATATTAGTTTTGAGGTTTTAAGACGTTCGTTCCGTTAGTTTGGCGATTTTGAGACCTTTCGCCTAATTTTGTTTATCAATATTAAGACCTTTCGTGCCCTTTTGGTGTCGATGTTTTCCTGGCGAGCGACATTGCAATTACCGCCAGCTGAAAATAAACCGACTATAGCGACGCAAACATGGGCAGTATAGCAGACCCCGTATAGCACTCTACTCACCTTACATTATGGATAGTTAAAGCCTTTAATCTGCTAAGTATTAATGGTGAGCTGTATTTGATACCGTAAGTAATCCGATAATGCCATCATAGCTTCATACGTGGACATCGCCGGCAACATGAATATCTCGCTCACAGCTGACTAAACCCACTGACTATGTAGAGAGGAGGATAGAGGTTTGGTTATTATGTCGTTCACCCCGCTCGATCATCATCAGGATTATTCAAAAACATTATTACGTGATGGCGCCCACTGAATTTACCCTGATGTAGGGCATCATTGCACTAATGGTCGTATTTCAAATAAATGGAATGGGTGTTGCCTGTTACAGTCATAAACATGTCGCGTAAATCCGTTGTAAGGTCTAGATGACATTAGGTTCTAAGTTAGCTTAAATATGAGGTAATGATCTAATGGTCTGAAATGAGCGTGATACAACCCAAAGCTGCTGACAAAGCCACAGAATGGCTGCCCCAAGTCCTTGGCCAGGGAGATTGTCCACTTGGGAACTTTGAGTGTTGTGTTGCCTGTACATTATTAACGCCCTCCTTTGTCGACAACAACCAGTGAAGACCTTTAAAGGTCAATGGTATACAATACCGCTTTAAAGTTTAGTGCGTATTAATACTGATTAATGACTGACATTACGTCAAACATAAGAATACACGTGTAGTATAAAAATAATCTTGATATTCTGTAATTTCACTTTTTACACAAGAACTGATTCGTGCTGTTGGTATTAACACTTTGCCAGGTGTCAACATTTGTTTGCCCTTGACAGGTAAATCACATTAAATTTATTCTGGACAGGCCAGTCACATGTTTAATTTATCATTGTCTGGCATTTTTTTTATGTTAAACCTTACAGACATAGACTCTAGCTAGCCTGTGAAGTCGATGGTTGGTAAAGGTGGATATACAAGAGAGATTTTGCCGAAACTTCTATCCGCCACTCTGATCCTGGTAGCTTCTGATAATGACCTTAATAACACTTGTAAACCTATAATGATCTACCAGATGTTTAGTTACCGATTCCAGTGTAAAACAATCTCATAATGTTGCCAGAAAAAAGTTGCAGAATATAAGTTGCAGGAAAAAGGTCTCGTAAATCCGCCTTAACCAACGAAATCTGGAAGACAAACGACAAATGACGTTAGTTGGCTGTTCATCACGACTACAGTTTCCTATAGATGGCACGCAATACCACATAGAGCTAGACTGTTTCATTCACACAGAAACATGTCACGAGCCTTTAGACTCGTACTGAAGTCTACTGTATATATATTTTAGTTTTTGGTATTTCCATACATATATTTTATGGCATCTGCTGCACCGCGTTATTTTAACCCTTTCATTTTGTCTATCTCTCTTCCTGTGCTACTTTTCCTTCTAGGTACTGGCGAGATCGCCCGATTGGGTGGCGCTGCAAGGGGGACTGTGGATGGCCCGGGGGTGCAAGCCCGTGTGCTGATGATCCCATCTCCCACTGCCCTCTCAGAGACAGATCTCATCTCACCCTGGCCCCTTCAGGGGCCTGAGCACCTGGCGCGGCTTCGGTCAACCGGACTCGATACTGCCTGGTGAACTACAACAAACCTTTCATTCTTCGAGGATGCTTTTCTACTTACTTTTTGTTAACATTAGACGATTTTACTCAGCTTTAGAAGGTACTCTAGAAAACAAATGGGTAAGATATATCTGAATTAGCCCTCTGACTCCCACAATTCCTCCCTAAACTGATTAACATCGTCCACTAATAGTCAGAATAATATGAAGAAACGTGTCCTCACATATTGAAAGGGTTGAAACATGATTGCACAAAAAGGAAAGTTATTTATTTATTGATCTGACTAAGTTGGCTAGTATCATGTGTCAAAATTATGAAAATGTCTTGTGAAATAGAAAGTGACTAATGAATATGACTTAGGAGAGTGGCTGATGAATGTGACTTAGGAGAGTGACTGACGAAAATGACTGATGAAAGACAGAGTGACTGGTGAATGTGACTGAAGAACGTGACTAATGAATGTGACTTAGGAGAGTGACTGATGAATATAACTGAGGAAAGAGAAAGTGACTGAGAAATGTGACTGATGAAAGACAGAGTGACTGGTGAATGTGACTGATGAAAGAGAAAGAAGAAAGAGAAAGAAGAAAGAGAAAGAAGAAAGAAGAAGAAAGAAGAAAGAAAGAGAAAGGAATGTGACTGACGAAAATGACTTAGGAAAGACAAAAGTGACTGATGAGCGAGAGAGAGACTGGTGAAAGTGACTGATACAAGATAAAGTGACTGATGAGAGAGAGAGTCTGGTGAAAGTGACTGGTACAAGATAAAGTGAATGAGGAGAGAGAGAGAGTCTGGTGAAAGTGACTGATACAAGATAAAGTGAGTGATGAGAGAGAGAGAGAGAGACTGGTGAAAGTGACTGATACAAGATAAAGTGACTGATGAGAGAGAGAGAGAGAGAGATAGAGAGTCTGGTGAAAGTGACTGATACAAGATAAAGTGACTGATGAGAGAGAGAGAGAGAGAGAGAGACTGGTGAAAGTGACTGATAAAAGATAAAGTGACCGATGAGAGAGAGAGAGAGAGAGAGAGACTGGTGAAAGTTATTGATTATATTATAGTGAACAAGGTAGGAACAGATAGGAGCAAAAGAAAAGGAAAAATAGAAAAAAGGAAAAATAGTTAATAATGCTAGATAAAATAAAAAAGCTAAAGTAACATAGGAAAGCGAGAGGAGAGTTAAAGATATAATTGAGAAATAATGAAAATACTGAGAAAAATAATTGAACGTGAGAAGTTAAATGAGAATTACTGAGAAAAGAAGAAGAAATGATGTTGAGTAACGTTGTCAATAAAGTGCTCTTCCTCAGATGGTGTTTTTTATCCAAGAAATAGTGTCACAAAAAATGAAAATGAGAAAAAATAATGAATAAAAGTGAGAGCTAAAAGAAAGAGATATACTGTATGAGTGAGAAATATGGAGAAATATTTAAATGGCCGCTGTCACCGACTAAGTGACTTTGTGAATTATATAATATTGCGAATATATAGAATATATAAATAATTAGGATATATGCCAGTTACAATTAACTATGGTATATACTGTATGGAAGAGTTAATATAGCAACGCATATTATATATATATATATATACCGGTATATATATATATATATATATATATATATATATATATATATATTCAAGATAATTTTATTATTCAGCTTACCTTGGAAATTACTGAATGAACACTTAATTAACTCTCTTAATTAACAGTTAATTAGCCTTCTGTCCCCCACGGCCTTACAGGATAACGTTAATGAGTTACAGTATACTGTAGTGTTATATAAGTGGGTCACAGTATTATTATCATAGTTACCCTCACACTGTAAACAATTGGGGTTTAAGGGATAGTGCTTGTTTTGGTGTTATATATATATATTTATTTATTTATTTTTTAGTTTTCTTACTAGACTTCCATCAAGCTTAAACAAACCCCCCCCCCCCCCCCCTAGACCCCCTTTCAAGTTAACTTTGTACCGGCCTTCGGCCGGGGTTCCTTCTAAGATTCCAATCTCGCTATCGTTCGCCAGGAAAAATAGAGACCTAAATGGCACGAAAGATCTTACTATTGACAAAGAAATGAGGCTAAAAGTCATAATATCGCCAAACTAACGGAACGGACGTCTTAAAATATCAAAACTGTTATGCTAAACATGAGGGAGAAGGGGGTCCAGAAAAAGAGACTACTACCCTCTTAACAGAATATGTATTAGGATATTTTTAGATTTAATTATTATTGAAGATTTTGCTTGTTTTTGCCATTTTCGAACACTGTATTTGAGTTTGTCCCCTAGGCTAACAAAAATACCTTCTCAGACTTCCTTCAAAATGAAACCTGCCCATCCAGGCCTCCTTCAAGCTAAACTTCTACAATTTTCGACAAAAACATTTCTGGGCCAAGGGTCGATTTCTTCTAAGTTACACGCTCGCTATCGCTCGCCCAGAAAAAAATTACACCTGAATGGGGATTAAAGAAGGTATGAAAAAGATAGTTAAAGTGTCCATAAGGACTAAGAAAACGCTTTAGTACGTCTTCAGACTACGTGGTGAGGTCCAATGGAAGTCCCCCATTAACCATTTCAAGCTGATTATGTCAATATTTATTTGTTCTAGACGAATATATTTATATTAAGATCGATCTTCAATAGACAGAGGGTTAAATACTATCTATACTCATCGCTTTGACCTACGAAATAATTCCCAAGTTAAATATAATTGTCTGGGATACGGTCGCCCTAATAAGTGATGTCCCAGCTGTCAATACGTTTGGCTTTCTCTGTGCTGTATTAATGTCTGTCAGATGTTGACTAGTGTAGGTAAGTGTAGGAACGTGTTTGTATATTTCGCTCGATATAAAGAAATGAAGCTTAGATATTGCTGATACCAATTATTGATCAAAACAATCTTAGCGCCGAGACATGACTTATTAGCGCGACTGTACATAAAATACACCTCTATGCCTACCATAACCTTCCTTCTGGTGATGATACTATAATTATGAGCCCATCACCCTCCCATTAATGTCGCCGTCCATATTGTCACCAGGGCCAATAGCGGCTAAATCTGGGTGGGGTTCAATCTTAACCCTTTCATTGTTGGATGACGCGTTCCCTAATTTTATATTGGTTCTTATTAGACTATATACAGTATTCAGTTTATGAAAGATCTGTGGGAGTTAAAGGGATAACCCACTGAGCACCAGGCATTATAATATAAATGTACACTCCAGGCCCGACAGGTTGTCAAAAAAAACATCCAGAAAACACCTGGAATGGTTTAGAAATGAAGGAAAAACCACAAAAAACCCCCGATCCCCTAGGTCATTAAGGGGTCGTACAGGGCGCCCGAAAGTCGGAATTAACATGGGGAAATGGGTAGGCAAAAACATGCAAAAACAGGTTTTTGCACGCTCACGCGCACAAGACTGGACTTTGAGGGTTTTCAACCATCAGCACTGTTGCGTGGGATACTTATGCAGTTCCCATACAAATCTGAACCCTCTATAGGTGCCATAGGATCGGAGTAATTAATCGCGATGCACCCTATACAGTGCTGGGGTTTATCGTTACATACATTGCCGACGCATAACGTGCGTCGCTGGTACTCGAGGGGTTAATTGAGATTGTGTGTTCCCGATTTCTATAGATCCTTCTCAAGCTAAACAAAATAGCCTAATGATGGCAAAAATATAATAGAAATGCGTCTTTGTATGCTGAAAGGGTAAATATTAACTTATGGGTCAGAGTCAATGTGTTCCAAGTTTCATACTTGTATCAAAATGAGCACGATTCAGTTCAAAATGGGTCTTAAGCCTCAGTATAGTGATTCCTTATTCCCTGTATTATGGCTAACACAAGACGACTTTAGTAAGCTCACACAAGCCTCTCTTACTCGCAGTGAAGGGTGTTAAGGAGCCGAAAATAAGATGATAGTTGAGCACATGACCACCAGAGTGCCGGCGGAGGTAAGTGTCAACAAGAATGATCCCAGCGCCCCCTCTCCTTGGCGCCCACAACCAGAGTTTATCCTCTGAACTGCTGCCGTCTTGTCACCTGTTGGGGGAAAAGAAAGAGGGGAATTACGGTATGACATTTTATCTCAATATTGTTTGTTTGTCTTACTTTACAACTATTTCTGTCTCTATGTCTGAGACATACTATACAGAGGGAGAAGGGCGTTCAGAAAAAGCGACTATTTCCCCATTAATTTGCTTTCAACTTTCAAGACACACCACTATAACATCATATAAGGTAACACACAATCTCCAAGGTATTGTTGGCGTACCTGTGGTGACGAAGACAGTGGTGGTGGCGGGGCGGGTGTTACGGGCACTACAGGTATAGTTACCTGAGTGACGGTCACGGGCACTATCCACCTCCACCCTACTCACTGCCCGTACACCCACCCTGGTCCACACCCGCATTGAGGCACGGTCGGCGGCGTAGTTCAGCAGCCGCCCATTGTGGTGCCATAATACGTGTTGGGGCGGCGTCACACTCTGCACGGACAACAAACGGGACACATTTTACTATAATAATAATAATAATAATAATAATAATAATAATAATCTATGGTCTTCTTTTGAGCGCCACTTATTCCAGAGTAATTCACTCACTGGTGCTCGAAACACTAAGACAGTGTCTTACCCAGCTGGGACGCTAACTCCAGGTTATTATTTACTGCTATGTGAACAGAGGCATAATGTGACATTTATATGACTGGTCCAGCACAGGAATCGAACCTGGATCATCTGGGTTATGAGCCAAGCATGCCACCAACACGCCAAAGGATACTTAAGTATAAGGTAACTTTTCACTAAGTACTACAATACAAGTCCAATAGGATAACAGCTCCGTCCTGCCTCGATGCCTTACAACACAATATGTATCGTGCTTTCAGATATATATAGTATTATAAATGTTCCATAGCTCAGCTTTAAACGCTAACATTTTCAACTCTATGTATTCTCATGATGTGTCGTGAGTGGGCACTGTAGGCCAGAAATCCTAGCCCTGTCTAAGTTTGCGATTTGAGAACTACTTAAATGAACCCCAAAAATTTACAATTGCACATACTAAGTTAAGGATGAATGAGAAGGTGCGATTTAGTCAGGGATTGCTGTAAATAGTTCAAGGCAGCACTGGTGAAGAGTGTATTGTACTGTAGTGTACAGTACATACTTATAAGTATTTAAAGAATATCATGAATAACAAATTATTCTCGTACTAACCTGATAGATGACACAAGTGAGCGTGATGGGTGAGCCGTAGTTAACATGGTAGTGACCTTGACCCAGTATATGAGCCTCTGGTACAATGACCCTCAGGTTAACAAAGAGGGATATGATGCCCGTACTGGTGGACACTTGGCACTCGTAGGCCCCTGTGTCCCGCACCTCCACGGGTCTGATGTGCAGGGTCCAGTCCTGGGAGCCGGATTCATGGAGGACTGTGAAGCGGTGGTCCAGGGAGTACACTACCTCACCGGAGCTAACCACATGCCAATCCCGCAGACGGATCCACGATATCTAGGAGGCACGGATATCAAGTTATCTAAATTTAAATTGTCAGGATCACACTAAATATATAAGTCAATGTTCGGATTAATAAACACAAACAAATATAGTATATATATATATATATATATATATATATATATATATATATATATATATATATATATATATAGAGAGAGAGAGAGAGAGAGATATGTGTGTGTATGTTTTAGTCTGACCTGTCTCTCTCCCAGGTGACCAACACGGCAGGGCAGGAAGGCGGACGCCCCCAGCTGGCCCGTGACGTTATCCAGAGTGTTGTTGAGAGCGTGGCCGTTGTGGTTGGAGGCAGGGGGGCCCAGAGACCACCGGGACCCACCACCCAGGAGCCCATTACTCGGACTGGAGGAACTCCCATATTCTCGTTTTGTTGATGACTTGGGAATTGTTGTTAAGAATCTGTCGAGAGGAAACATTTATATACACATGGAATTTAATTTATGATAAATGAAATCTCCCTGAAACTAAGAATCAATGAACCAAAGATGCGTAACGTGACGATTTATTGGTGCTCTCACCCTCTGACTCCACTCCTGGTGGTCTCTCCAGGCATCTCTTACTATTCCAGGTTGCTCTTTACTCAAGGTTCGATCCCTACCAAAACCACTATATGTGAGCAGGATCAATTACACGGAGACAAAAAGTATGCTTACAAAGTATATAAAACTAATGGCATCGATGGCTGGTTAATCACTGGTTGAACCGTTTACTAGGCGGATCACACATGTACTGTACAGTTGCCCACAGTTTAGACTTTTACAGGGCGAGATTTAGATTACGATCAGAAAGTGTTTACCCAATCTGTATTTGTTGAATCTGAAACTACCACGTTCACTTAGACAATCATGCTTGTTTGATCAATCACAGTGAACGTACCCCTGGAATACTCGTGATTATTGTTTGATTGATGAGTTATCAGATTCTTATGACTATAAACCCTACCTGAGACTTGGACTACTGGAGTACTGACCCACTAAAAGATGGTTGTTGTTGTGGGCGGTAGTGTTGGTATTGTAGCTTGTAAGGTTGGCTGCCCTGGTACTGATGCTGGTGGTGATGGTGGCGAACTTCCTGGCGTTGCGCATGTCGGTACCGTCGAGTCCTTCCCAACTCACCTTCAATAATAACAAATATATAGCTGATAAAGAAAGACGAAGGTTGTTTCCTGCAACTTTAGATCTGTAAGTTTTATTCTAGCAGCATTTTGAGACTATTGCTCTGGTGTCATCTAGAGATACTGTGGTTGGCGTTTTCTTTGGACGCCATTTTGATGCATAATTACCAAAGAATGGAATGATATTTCATATTTGATTGTATAGAATTTAGATCCAAGGGGCAAGTAATCTTTCCTGTATCATCATTGGCGAATGTTTATAATGGGTATATGGATACATCTGAGTAAAAAAATAAAAAGAAATCCACCTTTACCACTCGAGATAACTATATAACTGGTTACCCTCTCGTCTAATTCATCAGGGATAATCATAATCTTACTCTCAGCGGAGCCGTTTTACTTTCATCAAACCAGTCTGAGTTCAGATAATCACATTATAATTGTTTTCAAATTACCAAACTTACCAGGGATATTAACAACATTATGGTTATTTGCTCTCTCATATGTTGATGCATCTTCATTCATTTGACTACCAGAGGCCTTTCTTGAGCTTAATAGAAACGTTGACATACTGAAACTAATAGAAATTTTAATATTATTTTACTGAAAGATTAACTCAATGCATTTTGATCCTTCGATTGTGAGATGTCTTGTCCATGCTAAATAAAACTGCTTAGTATTATCCAGACTAAAAGGGAAAATGGAGAAAAAATAATTGCTTTATAGACATTTTCAAAACTAGAGGGGCACTCTGCAGAGCATATGTCTACGCCGGCGGAGGTATATGCTCTACCGATCACTTCTTCCTTGTCGCATACTGTATTTTATCAGCCAACCAAATTTTGTGAACTTCGGTTCATATTTTTGTGAGCTGCATAAGGTGTCGGTGGGATGCGCTCTACCAATCACTTCTTAAATTTAATCACTTCTTCCTTGGCGCAGTGGAAGTCGGTTCATAATTTGTTTTAGATATTTTGCTTTCAAACTCACGGAGGCAAACACATAACCTCCTCCAACTTCGTTGATGTAGGTAGTTAAAGATTTTAGTGTATAATATCGTGTGTGTCTCTGTAATGTAGCAGTTATATATGATTGGTTTTAATTATCATGATCATAACAATAACAACATATTTTGTTTGATGATGAGGCGGCCCTGATTACGCACACGAGGGAGAAGCTTAAAAGATTGGCGCGGTGTCAGTTTGGAGTGGCATGTGATGGGAGGAAATTAAAGGTGAATGTAGCAAGAGTGAGGTGATGAGGTGCAGTGGATATATATAGCAAGATAGGATGAAAATATTACTTACAGTAAATAAAGAGTTAATGGAAAAACAGGAAACGCCCGGACAATTGGGAGTAGACCTGTCAGTGAGTGAAGACCATGAGTGTGAAGTACATCACACAGTAAGAGAGGGAGCACAAGGATTGAGGGATGTTTGGCTTAAGGGGAGATGTTTGGTTTTCATGGACCCCTTTCTCCATCATGTTTAACCCCATTAGTTTGGCAATTTTATAACTTTTTCTGCCATTTAGGTGTCGTGTTTTCCCTGTCGAGCGATAGCGAGCCTGTATTATAGGAGGAATCGGTCTTCGGTCCGGACATCTTTCTACCGAAAAATGTGAGTATTTTGTAAAACTTGATAGAGCTCTTGGGAGGAAACTAAAAATATTAAATACATTAATAAATGGACAAATAAATAGAAATTATTACAAGCCCCTTAATAACCCTTAATAAACACCTGCTGACACATCCGAAGATAAAATGTTTGAATGTGTTCATGAATGTCAAGGTCAATAGGTTGTGAGGCATGGGCACTGAATGACACACAACCTAGTAGTAGTAGGGTGGAAGTGCTGGATATGAAGGGTCTGAAGGTATGTATAGTGAGTGATAGTACCTAACCATGAGTGTGTAGTGATGGTGATGGTACAACACACACCATAACAGTGTAGTGATGGTGAGGGCAGAATACACACGATAACAATAAACAGTAACCATTAGAGTGTAGTGATGCTGAGGACAGAACGCACACCATAACAGTGTAGTGATGGTGAGGGTACAACATACACCATAGGGTAGTGATGGTGAGGGTAGAACACACACCATAACAGTATTGTAACTAACCATTAGAGTGTAGTGATGGTGAGGGTAGAACACACACCATAACAGTATTGTAACTAACCATTAGAGTGTAGTGATGGTGATGGCAGGACACACACCATAACAGTATTGTAACTAACCATTAGAGTGTAGTGATGGTGAGGGTAGAACACACACCATAACAGTATTGTAACTAACCATTAGAGTGTAGTGATGGTGAGGGTAGAACACACACCATAACAGTATAGTAACTAACCATTAGAGTGTAGTGATGGTGAGGGTAGAACACACACCATAACAGTATAGTAACTAACCATTAGAGTGTAGTGATGGTGATGGCAGAACACACACCAACATCATGGCCAACATCCTGGTGAAGTTCATCTCCCGTTAGGCTAGTAGGACACACCGAGGGTCAGCATAAAGCCCCGGGTCCCAAGCCTCTGTGGGGGAGAGACAAGAATACAGTAAACCCTTAACCCCTTCTGTACCCGGGAGGTCTTTCATGGTATATTCTAGCTATATTTAGATTATTTTGTGAAGCTGGTACAGAAGGGGTTAAGGGGAGGTTTTTAGTTTGTCCTTAGACCTCCAACCCTGCATTAAGCTTAAATCGAATACCCCCAAGACCCCCCCTTCGAGATAAATGTATAAAAATTTTAGTAGAAAAATGTCCCGGACGTAGGACGGTTCCTCCTAAATTACCGGCTCGCTATCGCTCGCCAGGAAATCGACACCGAAATGGCACGAAAGGCCTTAAAATTGATAGAAATGGCCTAATGGGGAGAGAGGTGTCGTATCCCCTGGTGCCATGATGATACAGTACACCTGGATCAATACCAGTAACTGTGTAGGTAGCTAACATAAATATTCGTAATCAACCTGTCGTGCCCCAGGTTGATTACCCTGGAAGATACAAGTCATGCAATACTTGTCGTCCCCTTCTGTACCACCATAACCCTTTAATCTTATTATGGCTGCTACTATAGTCTATTCGCTGTAAGTAGGCGAGAAATCATGACCTCTATCCTCTGTAACTCAAAAACGACTAGAGTAATCGAGCTAATATTTCGACCATTTGGGAAGAGTCAGTCAAGGAATAGATGTGGAGATTTACAGCCAATTTGCTCTAGCCCTTTTTGAGTTACAGAGGATAGAGTTCATGATGTCTCGCCTACTTACAGCGAATTGACTATAGTCTATAAATAAACTGTATAGTTTAAACCCAATAATCATTGCTTAATAACATTGATCCTTTAATAGATTAAAAGATTAAGATACTTTAGGGATGACAGCGTTATTTTTTTTTTTTTTTGAGAGCGTTCTTATCGAAGAAAAAGTTTGCGACCTCTTAGTCAGTTTATAATGGATCGCTAGCAATTATAAGGCCTCGAACTATCAATCAACCCTAACTATCACAGATCCTTCCTAAGCTGCATAAAATCGTCTAAGTATAGCTAGAATGAAATATAACAGAGTTCTCTGGTACAGAAAGGGTTAAATATGGTACACTCACCCACTTCACGTGAAGAATGCAAAGAGAGGTTCGTGCGTAATTATTTAACTTCAATCTTGGGAAAGCACAACACGGATTTTAAGGAGAGATTGGTTTTTTATCTTATTATTAACACTGATTTTAAGGGGAAATTTGTTTTGATTTTATTATTATTATTGGTATTAGTATTAGTATTTTTATATACAGGTATTTTTTTTTTTCCTCCCTAGACCTCCAATAAGCTTAAAAATACACCCTGAAGACCCACCATTGAAATAAATGTGTATATACAGTATATCGGTAGATAAATACATGCACATACTGCATACACATAGGACAAACCCTCACGCGAATGTACTTGAGATAATATCATGTTTTATGTATACGAACTTTACCGGCCAAGCCTCCACTCCTCCCCCCCTCACACTTCCGTGTGAAATCCTCTAAATTATTGAAATCGGTGAAAATTAATGTCCGAGATGACTGACCGATGCCAGTCTATCCCACATAACCAAGATATACCAACCATCACCCTTATCCTCCACCAACATCCTAAACAAATTGTGATAAGTTATCTTGAATCTCTTTCCTGACTGTCAGCGCCTGGTGGCAGCTGAAGGATTAAATTTACCGGAGGGAGAGAGAGAGAGAGGGGGGGGGGGGATTAAACCTTGAAAATTATGAGTCTTGGGCTGCTCTGTACACTCAACTCATTCTGCGTTTATCAAGGATTTAAACACAAAAAAGAAAGGTTTGAATCATTTTTGAGTGATCGTAAAATGTGGTAGTTTTAGTTATTTAAAATTCAAGTATACACAAGACTTCCATTAGTTACAATCAATATTTTCTGACTCACAGTAAATCGTAGTAAATATTTCTTATTTTCTATTGTTATGCATACTGTAGATGTAGCTGTTGAATTACGTTGATATCGCAAAATAAAATACAGTAAATACAATTGTATAAAACACACCCCGGGACCGCCATGGAGGAAGAAGTTGGTCGGGAAAGAGTGTATATTGAAGTGTATAGTATATATGGTATTAAAGTTAATCCTTTCAGTAATAGGACGCCTTTTTCCACTTTATTCAGGTAATCCTTAGACAATTGTTATCAGGTGTGAAAAGTCCTCTAAGAATCAAAGAGGTAAAGTATATAATATTATTTTAACCGTCTGACTTACATATTTTTTCCCTAAGCTATATCAAATCATCTACTGATACCCAGAATAAAAGAAAGAAATGCGTCCTCAAATACTGAATAATATAAATACATACATACATACATACTATTAACCCCTTCAGGATTATGGTGCGTTTTCACAGTTCATTCTGGCAATTATTAGGCGATTTTATTCCGATTAGGAAGAACTTGTGGGATAGTTTTTACCCCTTTGCTTCCTAGAGATCCTTCCTAAATAGCAAACAACTGTCTAATAGTAACCATAATAAAGTGTAGAAATGCGTCCTCAATTGACCACTTGCAAGTTTCGGTCTGTAAGGAAGTTGGAGCTGTAGACATCGATAATTAACAGAATTATCACCTAAATTGCGGTTGTAGTGCTTATATAAATACATAAAACCCAATTCAACATACTTTTTATCCATTAGCAACCCACATTATTATTGTATCTCTGTTTAATATCGATGTTTACGGCTCCAACTTCCTTATAGCCTGAAACTCGTAAGTGGTCAATTACTTAAAGAGTTGAATCCAGGTATACTATTCTAGCCCTCACAAGTTTACCTAATGTGTGCATGTTCCTACGTATCGTTACGCACGGCTCCAACTTCCTCACAGCTCGGAAGTCGTAAGTGGTCAATTATAACTTCAGTCAGACTAAAACAGCAGCAGACACGTTTTTAAGGGAGCCCACATCGTTTTTTGTTTCTCTCTCTCTCTCTCTCTCTCTCTCTCTCTCTCTCTCTCTCTCTCTCTCTCTCTCTCTCTCTCTGTCTCTGGTTTTATCCATTCGGACCCTTTCAGCCTACTGTTTTAAGACGTTTATCCCCATTCAGGTGTCATTTTTTTTCCTGGCGAGTGCTAGCGAGCCAGCATATATAAAAACAAAATGACAGCAGGATAAACTTGTAAATTTTTCGATATAAACATTTCTCCGGCGAAGCCGGATTTCTTCATACAATGCTGGCTTGCTATCGCTCGCCAGGAAGAAATCGACACCTGGATGAGAACAAACGTCTTAAAACAGTAGGCTGAATGGGACCGAATGGATACAAGCCAGAGAAAGAGAGAAAAGGAGATAAAATAACACAACAAAAAGCAGGTGACCCCCCTTAAGCCAGGTACAGTACTTTAGGGCTTGTTAGGTTCATCTATCCTCCTTGTCTCGCACGGACCTCTGTTGTTGCTGCTGTTGTTGTTGTTGTTGTTGCTGTTGTTGTTGTTGTTGTTGCTGTTATTGTTGTGGTGGTTTTTGTTATTGTTGTTGTTGTGGTTTTGTTATTGTTGTGGTTGTTGTTTTTGTTGTTGTTAGGGCGACGCTTATTGAAAATTGCTATTTCTCGGTTTTACTGAACCCAATTTAATTATTTTTCACGTGTTTTCATTAATTTCATTGGGAGGTATTGGGTGTTGGGAGTGAAATTAATTAATTAGATTATAACATACATATACACTGATCCATTCTCTAGGCCGCAACAGAGCCCTTTATTTATTGTTTTGTTCATTATTATTATTATTATTATTATTATTATTATTATTTGTTATGTTTTGTTTTTGCCTCGGCCGCATGTATTGTGTACCTACAGTTCGCTTTGCCTTGTTCCTACTAGAGACCCTATGGAAACAGAGATCGGCCAACCTCTACCATATTGGGGCCATTGGTGTCATTAGCCTCCCATTACACTCAAATATAGCCATACCCATAATGAACATCCTTGGAGTGCCACATGGATTTGTTGATTTCATTAATTGAGTTTAGAAGTGAAGTTGGTTGGTGGATTTTTTTTTAATAATGCTATACCCTGTTCCAAATAAGTAGGCCAAGACTCTTGAACATTAATTTCTATAACTCACAAACTACTTGAGGTATCGAGCTAATATGCCTACCACTTGGGAAGGGTCAGCCAGTGGATAAGTGTAGAAATTTACAGCCCATTTGGTCTAGCCCTTTTCGAGTTACAGAGGTTAGAGTTAACGATTTCTGTCCTACCTATTTGGAACAGGGTATAGTAGAGGATATAATAGTTTGGGTTCTCAGTTCTACATGATAACAAAATACAATATCTCCACGTTAATGGATAAGTGACATTCCCTGTTAATGGATAAGTATGGCACCAAGCAAATAAATAAAAAAGTTACACCTCTCTCTCTCTCTCTTGCAAATAGCGTACTCTCAAAAGAACAAGTTGACGATATGCAACACAATCTAGATAAGTTGTCATGTTGGGCCCAAATTTGGCAAATGAGTTTCAATGCGGATAAATGTAAAGTACTACATATCGGATACCAAAATGAGAAAGCAAACTATTTGATGAATGGCACTCAGCTTAAGAATGTAAACAGAGAAACCGATCTGGGAGTAACAATATCGAGTAACCTAAAACCGAGTCAACAATGTTCAGAAGTTGTCAAGAAGGCAAACAAAATAATTGGCTTTATAGGCAGGTCATTTGAGCATAAATCCAAAGACGTTATCCTAACACTTTACAATTCCTTAGTCCGCCCTCTTCTGGAATACTGCGTTCAATCCTGGTGCCCTTATTACCAAAAAGATATAGACAAGCTAGAGCGAGTTCAACGTAGAGTTACCAAAATGATACCTAGCCTAAAGAACAAACCATACGAAGAGCGTCTTAGAGAATTAAATCTATTTCCTTTAACCCAGCGCAGATTAAGAGGCGACTTAATTCAAGTGTTCAAAATCATCAATGTCATCGACAATATGAACTGTAGTAAGTACTTCACTATCGACCAATCTAATTACACGCGGGGAAACGGTTGCAAAATTATTGGTAAATCTTTTAACTCACACGAAGCTAAGAATTTTTTCTTCAATCGAGTTGTCAACTTATGGAATGGGCTTCCCCGAGATGTCATAGACTGCAGCACCGTTGATTCATTTAAACTCCGCCTAGACAAATATCTCGCATCAAACCCGCGACTGACTGCGTTTGTAAATGAATAACTTTATTTTATCCTCCCCTCAGTTACTAACCCATCTGTCCCCTACTAACTTCCTAATCCTGCCACGGACATTAGTTCCAGGGCAGTAGTTCCCTTTCCAATGTTCCCTTACCCACTCTAAACCACTGTTTGGACACTTGATCCTCAGTGTTTTGGAGGACAAGCAGCCTAGAAGGGTCACTAGACCTGTTGTTGCTTGATTTACTTTGTACTCCTTTGTACTCTCTCTCTCTCAAAACAAACCATCCCCCCCTTAATCTACATAAGCCATACTCAACCTCGCCGATATCAAGCTAGCGCTGCCTAACCAAGCCTAGTATAATCTAACGTAACCTAGACTGTTAAGGGGAGGTGTTTAGTTTGTTCCCTAGACCTCCATCAAGTTTAAAATTACACCCCCTTGACCCCCTTTCAAGATAAATTTGTACATTTTTCGGTAGAAAAATTTCCCGGCCGAAGGCTGGTTCCTGTTAAATTACAGGCTCGCTATCGCTCGCCAGCAAGAAATCGACACTTTATTGGCACGAAAAGTCTTAAAATAGACTGAAATGGGGCGAAAGTTCTTAAGATCGCCAAACTAATGGGGCGAACGTCTTAAAATATCAAAAGCAATGGGGCTAAACATGAGGGAGAAAGGGGTCAAGAAAAAAGTCCTTAAAGTGGAGATTTCCCCTTAAAGATTGTGGCCTTTTGGGTTGTGATCGTTTGGGAGTGTGGCCGTTTAGGAGTGTGACCGTTTAGGTGTGTGGCTGATTAGGTGTGTGACCGTTTAGGAGTGTGGCCAGTTGTGTGTGAACGATTAGGAGTGTTGTTTCTTAGGTGTGTGACCATTTAGGAGTGTGGCCATTTGGAGTGTGACCATTTAGGAGTGTGGCCGTTTAGGAGTGTGACCGATTAAGGGTGTGACCGTTTAAGAGTGTGGCCAATTAGGAGTGTGATAATTTGGGAGTGTGGTCGATTAGGAGTGTGACCACTAGGAGTGTGACCGTTTAGGAGTATGACCGTTTGGGCGTGGGACCTTTTAGGAGTGTGACCGTTTAGGAGTGGGGCCGTTAGTAGTGTGACCGCTCAGGAGTTTGGCCATTTAGGAGTATGGCCCTTTAAGAGTGTGGCCATTTTAATAAAATCGTCTAATAATAACTAGAAAACAATACAGAAATGCAACATCGGATCTTCCAAGCGACACCATACACTTATAACGGTGTATTGGTAGTACACTGTAGTTACTTTTTTTCTCTCTCTCCCTCTCTTTGGCTTGTATCCATTTGGCACCATTCAGCCTACTGTTTTAAGACGTTTACCCCCATCCAGGTGTCAACATTTTCCTGGCGAGCGGCAGCGAGTCAGCATATATATATATATATATATATATATATATATATATATATATATATATATATATATATATATATATATATATATATATATATATATATATATATATATATATATATATATATATATATATATATATATATATATATATATATATATATATATATATATACATATATATATTATATACCGGTATATATATATATATATATATACCGGTATATATATACCGTATATATATATATTTTTTTTTTTTTTTTTTTTTACAGCAAGCTAAATATTTACATTTTTCGATAGAAAAAATTCTCCGGCGAAGCCGGATTTCTCCATACAATGATGGCTCGCTATCACTCGCCAGGAAGAATATCGACACCTGGATGGGGATAAACGTCTTAAAACAGTTGGCTGAATGGAGCCGAATGGATAACAGCCAGAGAGGGAGAGAAAGAGAAAAAAAGCGAGGTGGCCCCCCTTAACTCATCATCAAATAAAAGGATAGACAGGTAAATCACTAACATTATACCCAGTAAAATATTTGTTAGTATATACCCTTTTTG
This sequence comes from Paralithodes platypus, assembly GCA_032716605.1. Taxonomy (NCBI): domain Eukaryota; kingdom Metazoa; phylum Arthropoda; class Malacostraca; order Decapoda; family Lithodidae; genus Paralithodes; species Paralithodes platypus. The sequence continues at coordinate 713,349 of CM064554.1, forward strand.
CAGCCTTTATTTCTTACAGTGTAGTGCATGTATACAGAAAAAAAAAAAAAAAATGTTCTGAGAAATAGCCAAATGTCAAATGCCAATGTCTCTCCCTGTGAACTTGTTTCTTAGTTAACCGAAAAATAAAATAAATAGAAAGGTGTAATAAAGGTATATAAGATTATTGGGGTTTTTGATAGTGACATGCCTTTCTATCTTTATTATAAACGGTTATATTACTCCCATAAAGATATATAAAGTAACTGGGGGTAGTGATTTACCTTTATATCTTTATTATAAATGTGTGTATTACTCCCATAAAGGTATATAAGATAACTGGGTGTATTGATAGTGATATACCTCTTTATCTTTATTATAAACGGTTATATTACTCCCATAAAGATATATGAAGTAACTGGGGGTAGTGATTTACCTTTATATCTTTATTATAAATGTGTGTATTACTCCCATAAAGGTATATAAGATAACTGGGTGTATTGATAGTGATATACCTCTTTATCTTTATTATAAACGGTTATATTACTCCCATAAAGATATATGAAGTAACTGGGGGTAGTGATTTACCTTTATATCTTTATTATAAATGTGTGTATTACTCCCATAAAGGTATATATTAGAAAACTGGGTGTATTGATAGTGATATACCTCTTTATCTTTATTATAAACGGTTATATTACTCCCATAAAGGTATATAAGATAACTGTGGGTATTGATAGTGATATACCTCTTTATCTTTATTATAAACGGTTATATTACTCCCATAAAGGTATATAAGATAACTGGGGGTATTGATAGTGATATACCTCTTTATCTTTATTATAAACGGTTATATTACTCCCATAAAGGTATATAAGATAACTGGGGGTATTGATAGTGATATACCTCTTTATCTTTATTATAAACGGTTATATTACTCCCATAAAGGTATATAAGATAACTGGGTGTATTGATAGTGACATACATTTATATATGTATACTAAACGTGTGTATTACTACCTTAAAGACATTCGCCCCATTAGTTTGGCAATTTGATAACCTTTTGTGTCATTTAGGTGTCGATTTATTCCTAGCGATCAGTAGTGAGCCCATCGGTCTTTGGCCGGGGAATTTATCTACCTCATAATGCACACATTTATTTCCAAAGGGGGGTCTTGGGGGTATTTGTTTAAGCTCGATGGAGAACTGGGGAGGATACTAAAAGAAAGAAAGACAGAAATATCGCCATTTAAAGTTGGAGAGAGTGAAGTGAATTGATTGGCACCCCTTTATACAGGGATGTACAGTTAGTTGCTCACACGTCCAACTAGCACATAAATATATATATATATATATATATATATATATATATATATATATATATATATATATATATATATATATATATATATATATATATATATATATATATATATATATATATATATATATATGTGTGTTTGTGTGTATGTACAGTATATTGTTATTGAGGATTTTGCTTGCTTTTACCATTTTCGAGCAATGCATTGTAGTTTGTACCCGAGGCTAACATAAATGGCCACCCAGACCCCCTTCAAGCTAAATGTGTACATTTTTGAGACAGACTTGTTGCGACCGAAGCCTAATTTCGGGTACCGGTACTCTAAGTTACACGTTCGCTGTCGCTGGCCCAGAATATAATCAACACCAGAATGGGGTGAAGAGTCTTATTATCGACAAACTAATGGAATGACACGTCTTAAAATTTTGAAAGTAATGGAACGATATAGGTGAAGTCCAAAAATACCCCCTTTGAACCAAATTGGGTGAAAGTTGTTTATTTTGTTTGTTATTATAATTCAAATATCGCTAGTGTGTGTGTGTGTGTGTGTAGGTGTGTGAGTATGGTGTGTGTGTGTGTGTGTGTGTGTGTGTGTAAGTGTAGGTGTGTGAGTATGGTGTGTGTGTGTGTGTGTTTAGGTATATGCGCGTGTGTGTGTACTATGTGTATGTGTGTTCGTGTGTGTGTATGTGTAGGTAAATATGTTTGTATGTGTAGCTATATATGTGTGTGTGTGTGTGTATAGGTGTGAGTATGGTGTATGTATATGGGTGTGTAGGTATATGTGTGTGTGTGTGTGTAGCTATGTGTGTGTGTGTGTATAGGTGTGAGTATGGTGTATGTATATGGGTGTGTAGGTATATATGGGTGTGTCATAGGTGGACTCTGGTGGCCCTTGACTTTACCACCCACCACATACACCTTTACCCTTCCCAATTATTCTACCTATGTTATACCTACCCTAGACCACCTTTCTCTTCACGTTAACTCCCACCTTATCCTATTACCACGCCTTATATATAATTCAGATAGATAATTATAATGTTCTAAGCAGTATCAACATTACAGAGAGAGACGTTTTGAAATGTTTAGATAATCTCAAGGTACGATGTAAATTATATATAATTATAAGCGTATAAGAATATAAAAAATATAACTATAAGAATATTTACCAGTGAATTTATGTTATAAGACTTTGTGACAATCATTAGTGTGTGTGTAAGGAATAAAAGACAAGCTCATTGCATGTCAATGATAAATAATTAAAGATGGTGTGGCATAAAAACTCGTGTGTGTCCACTGAGTGGCGTAAGTTGCGGACCCTCTTATCGTCTCCTGAGTGTGTTTACAACCCCATAGCAATTGTGCATCGAAAAAGCAATTCATACTCATTGCTTATTTACTCTAAATATTCTCAGTGTGTTTTCAAAGAAAAAACTTAACTTATTACTTTACATAACCATGGTGCCTCACGTGCGAGTACCTACATTACAAAAATAAGTGTGCGTACTAAAGTTTGTTTATACTCAACATAACATTACTTGACAAGCCTGTATCCGTCAAAACCAGATGGTGGGAGCGGTTGCAAGTCGCCCGGAATAACCATTCAGGCGATATATTATAAAGTCTACGGTATTTGCTTAGATACTTCCAACTCGCTAAATGAGATATTTTCTACTTATTTTCGGGCGAAAATGGACTAGATGAGTGGGGGTTTCTTGTTACCACTATTTTTCCTTTTTCATCAAACATGATAATATATTTAGCCAATAAATTTTTTTTAAATCGGCTGGCATTATGGGTGACACAAGGTCGATGATCCTGTGGCACTTGAGGGGATATTATGAGTCAACATTTCTGGCCTACCTATAATGAACAAGGTATAGTTATATGTGAACAAATATCCTTAGTAGACATAAACAACACCTTTAGATTCAAGATTTCTGAGTGAGTATTTTTGCATTATACCAATAGAGGAAAATGTATTTGAAAGTATGAAGGCGGGATACTGGTTTTGTCCATGGGTGTAATTTACAATGACATCTATGTTTTTTATCATTGCCTAGACACACCTTAAATATTAAGAACAAAAAAACTAATCATTTCAGCAACATCTAATAGTAATACAGTATATCCAACATCAAATATTGACAACTGAAAAGGGTGAAGCGTCTTATAATCACCAAACTGATGGGGTGAAACTTATTTAAATTACCAGACTAATAAGGCTAATTATGGGTGGTCCAGAAAGACCACCCGCTAATTATGGGGTTAGCAGGCACTGTACAGTAACCTGCTGCCCTTGTGGATTGTGGACATACTAATTATTGACTGCAATATGATTGTATGTATATATGTCTTTCTGAATATTGCCTATTGTTAGTACTTTGATACGGTAATTTATAGCATTTTATACCAATATCGTATACCAACAGTAATTTTGATTTAAGAATGTTATTTGTTGGCAATTATAAAGATTCGTGTGCTTGTCGCGGTGTTTCTTTTGGAATGCTTTTTATGTGTATGAACAAATAACTGAAAATTTACATACGCAAATTCAAACTAAATTAGGTACAAAGTACAAAGGAAAACAAGCAACAGCAGATTTCTTGACCCTAGCAAGGCTGCTTGTAGCTAAACTACAGATCTTATATGAAAACAGAAAAGGGTAGCACAGTATAAAATGGGGCTATCCATTTGTAAATGCAGTTAATCGGGGGTTAAGGGGAATAAGACCGTTTTTCTGGACCCCCTTCTCCCTAATGTTTAGCCCCACTAGTTTTGAGATTATAAGACGTTCGGCCCATTAGTTTGGCGATTTTAACACCTTTCGCCCCATTTCGTTGTCAATTTTAAGACCTTTCGTGCCATTTAGGTGTCGATTATTTCCTGGCGAGCGATAGCGAGCCTGCAATTTTAAGACGATTCGGTCTTCGGCCGGGAAATTTTTCTATCGAGAAATGTTCAAATTTATCTTGAAGGAGGGTCTAGGGGGTGTTTTGCTAAGCTTGATGGAGGTCTAGGGAGGAAACTAAAAACATATATGACTGAATGAATTAATAGACCAAACAAACGGTCAGTCTCCCCTTAAGAGAGAGATATTTATCTATGCAATTTTTGAAAGTTTGAAAAATATTTCACTCCATGACACTAGTAGGTAGTCCATCCAATAATTTTACTATTCGATGAAAAAAAGAAAAGCTTCGCCTCATGACAGGCGAATACTTTCGAATGGTACCCGAAAAGAAATAATTAACTTTTCTGTAACTCTATCACACACACCCCCGGACGATAATGTTACCCAAAAAGTTTCTGATTGGCGCACAAATTCAACTTGCCCAACTTCGGAAATAATTTATTTTACAAAAAGACAAAGAATTTGTCTGCAAGAAACATAGTGTGTGACTGAGTATATACAGTATATATATATATATATATATATATATATATATATATATATATATATATATATATATATATATATATATATATATATATAGATAGATAGATAGATATGAAACGTAGTTATGAATAAATACAGACAAACTAGAACGTCATCCAAGATTAAATTATCTAATTTCCCAGTTATTTCCAAGACCGTAAACGATATTACCCAATATTATAGTTTGATTTTATTGCAGGCAAGTGTTACATTAGCGTCTTAAGGAAGTCCACCTCGCTTTTTTTCTCTTTCTCTCCCTCTCTCTTTGGCTTGTATCCATTCGGCCCCATTCAGCCTACTGTTTTAAGACGTTTACCCCCATCCAGGTGTCAATATTTTCCTGGCGAGCGGTAGCGAGCCAGCATATATATATTTTGTTTTGACAGCAAGCTAAATTTGTACATTTTTCAAAAGAAAAATGTCTCCGGCGAAGCCGTATTTCTCCATACAATGCTGGCTCGCTATCGCTCGCCAGGAAGAAATAGATACCTGGATGGGTATACACGTCTTAAAACAGTTGGCTGAATGGGACCGAATGGATACAAGCCAGGGAAAGATAAAAAAAGAGAGAAAGATAACGAAAAAGCCGGTGACCCCCTTTAACACTATCTGGTGATTGATCTACCTTATTTCTAGCAATGTATATTTAGTTTGCCCTCCCTAGGCTAGCAAAAACGCCTCCCCTCACCCCCTCCAATCTAAAAATATGCCCCCCAAGAGTCCCATCAAGTTATTTATACTGGTATACATTTTTCGGTAGAGATGTGTCTCCTAAATTTCCCGCTCGCTTACGCTCGTCCATAAACAATAGGCACCTGACTGGGGGGAAGCGCCTTATATTTGACAAACTAATAAGGTACAAAATTAATTGTTTCAAGCTAACTGAGTGGAACAGGGAGGCTCCAAAAAGTCCCGCCCCGCACCAGATACAGTTAAGGGGGGTCACCTGCTGTTTTTATCTTTCTCTCTTTTCTCTCTTTTTCTGGTTTGTATCCATTCGGCCCCATTCATCCAACTGTTTTAAGACTTTTATCCCCATCCAGGTGTCGATTTCTTCCTGACGAGCGATAGCGAGCCAGCATTTGTACGGAGAAATCCGGCTTCGCCGGAGAAATTTTTCTATCGAAAAATTTGCAAATTTAGCTTGCTGTCAAAAACAAAAATATATATATATATGTGCTGGATCGCTCCCGCTCGCCAGGAAAATATTGACTCCTGGATGGGGGTAAACGTCTTCAAACAGTAGGCTAAATGGGGCCGAATGGATACAAGCCAAACCGAGAGGGAGAAAAAGAGAAAAAAGCGAGGTGGGGCCCCTTAACCACTTGTGAATTATGACACGTGTTGACAGTTACTTCTGGCTATTATTCTATCTCTCTCTCTCTCTCTCTCTCTCTCTCTCTCTTTATATATATATATATATATATATATATATATATATATATACTGTATATGTTTATGTATGTATATATGTATATATATATATATATATATATATATATATATATATATATATATATATATATATATATATATACATATATATATATATATATATATATATATATATATATATATATATATATATATATTACATTAGCCAGAAGATATATATATATATCTATCCATCTATCTATCTATCTATAGATAATTTATTATTGATCAAAACATATACATGGTGCCGAGACATTACTTATTAGCGCTACTGTACCGGAACCTAGATATATTTGCTACGAAAATCAGCTCAGATATTAATATAATCTGACTACATAAATTCCTCTGCGTTAAGTAAAATTGTCTTCTAGAGAAAACAAATTGAGGATAGTAAAGTCAAAGTGTTAAGAAAAGGAATAGAGCACGAATATATACTGTACATCCGCATCCGCGATGCTGTCAAAGTGAACATCCGCATCCGTAAGTGTCAAACCAGGCATCAGATATATATATATATATATATATATATATATATATATATATATATATATATATAGAGAGAGAGAGAGAGAGAGAGAAAGAAAGAGAAAGAGAGAGAGAGAGAAGGAGCTAGAGAGAGGGGGGGGGGGTATATATGTAAATTCACGTATAACATATCATTACTATGCCATGCAATGTAGGACAAGAATACAGGAAAGGTAAAGCAAGGAATCATGTTTACCCTGGAATAAGAGAGGATAGAACATTATATGATTTTTCGGTAGAAAAATGTCCCGGCCTGGTTCCTCCTAAATTACAGGCTCGCTATCGCTCGCCAGGAAAAAAATCAACACCTAAATGGCACGAAAATTCTTAAAATATACAGAAATTGGGTGAAATCGCCAAACTAATGGGGCGAATGTCTTAAAATTTCAAAAATAATGGGGCTAATCATGAGGGAGAAGGAGGTACGAAAAAATAATCCCATAAGTGAAAATCTCCCCCTAACCCTTTCAGTATTATGACGCAATGTCTTACTATATTCCGGTTACGAATGTATTAGTATTATTTCTAACCCGTTCAGTACCGGTGCCGTCCTTTTAACCTTCTTCGGGGGCTACTATTAGACGATTTTATTCACTTTAAAAAGAGCCTCCAGCAATTAACAGGCTTCGGACAATCTCACTTAGGGGGGGGGGCCACTTTTTGGGCGATTTATGCATGTATTCATTATTTTTCTAGTTTTCCTCCCTAGACCTCCATCAAATTTAAAAAAAAAAACGTCCATTAGATCCCCCTTCTAGATTAATTTGTACAATTTTCGGTAGAAAAATTTCCCGGCCGAAGACCGGTTCTTCCAACATTACAGGCTCACTATCGTTCGCCAGGGGAAAAATCGACACCTAAATAGCACGAAAGGTCTAAATATTGACGAAGAAATGGGGCGAAAGGTCTTACAATGGACCAACTAATGGGGCAAGCATCTTAACATCTGAAAACTAATGGGGCTAAACATGAGGGAGAAAAGTGACCAGAAAAACGACTTTAATTTGTTTTGCATGGCTAGTCTGCTAAAGGTCTTTCCAAAGCTGTATAATATCTGCAAATGCTATCCAGATTAAAATGGAAAAATACGTCATCATACTGAAAGGGTTAAATGATTCGTAGAAGCAGTATTAAACATTTAAGGGGAAATGGGCAGGTTTTCTGGACAACTTTCTCCCTCGTGTTTAGCCCCATTAGTTTTGATATTTTAAGACATTTGACCCATTATTTTGACGATTTTACCACCTTTCGCTCCATTCCGTAGTCAATATTTAGACCTTTCGTGCTATTTAGGTGTCTATTTTTTCCCTGGCGAACGATAGTGAGCCTGTAATGTTGGTAGAACCGGCCTTCGGCCTGGACATTTTTCTACCGAAAAATGTACAAATTAATCTAGAAAGGGGATCTAATGGATGTTGTTTTAAATTTGATGGAGGTCTAGGGAGGAAACTAGAAACATTATGAATACATGCAAAAATCGCCCCAAAAGTTAACCCTCCCCCCTTAACGAAGGTGATGCGTGTTCTCAACTCAATAAATCACCATAGAATTGACAGGTATATAATTATATAATACTAATACTAATAATAATGTTCAGGTTACTTATATAGCGCCATTTCTCTCTAGCCCTCGCTCCAAGATTTAATAGCGCTCGACCAAAGTTTATTACCAGACTATTAGTACCCATTTCCTTGCTTAAGTCACAGTGAAAGTAGTGGTGGGTGAGAGGCTGGCGGATGATAGTGGTACACCATGAAGGCTATTCATTCATTTCCACCCCCTCGGGGATCAAAACTTCTGGCAATATATACATATATATATATATATATATATATATATATATATATATATATATATATATATATACACAGTATATAGTAGATGATTGTTCACATCATTGCAAAATTATAGCTTAAGCATAACAATAGGGACAATACTTACGTACTTGCGTCAAATATATAATTTTCCATGAACTATTATGAAATAATTAATGAAAAGAAAAAATAATAGTAACGCAAAAATATATGTATATTTCTCCGTTCTTGCAATTTTCGCTTTTTTCTAGAAAGTGTATAATAAATTAGGCCAACTATAATCACAACAGTAAATTCAGTAATGGATGTAAAGCACAAGATATTATAATAATTCATTATCAACATAAATTCGTTACCTTCGACTATTTACTTTGTTGAAATTGATGAGAGCTGCAATATTGTTATTCTTTCATTAATTAATCTTTTAATAATGCAATAGTCATATTGCATAATTGTCCATTATAGATGCATTTTAGTTTAAAGTGCACATACATTTATATCACTTACAAGACGGGACATTATAGTCTTTAAATACGAAAAACAATAACTCCATTACTAATCCAGCTAACTTTATAATTGTTAACGACTGTATTTCACTGTTCAATTACGGAGCCATGATAGAAGCGTTCACCACCTCCAGAGCTTCGAATGAGACTGAAGGTGCCACTACTTGCGGGCGGCTCTGGCTCTGCCTGAGTGCCACCGTGCAAGGTTGCCAATTACTAATCACGAAATATTGCTAGATTCGTCCTGGAAAGTAGCTAGATAGTGAAAAATACAGAGTATCACTAGAAATAATGGTTCAGTCCCTAAAATATCGTTAATGATAGCTCAAATCTCTAGAATATTGCTAAAAATTAAAGTAGCTAGATGTAAAAAAGTTGCCGCTAGATCAAAGAAAGTATCTAGATTTAGCAATAAAGAGGCTAAATTAGCAACAGTACATTGACCGTGCCTGTGTGTGTGTCAGCTGGGAGAGAATAGGAGGGGTATCATGGTGCCACTTGCATGGATATTTTATGCAACCCAGAACCTGGTTAAATACTAGGGACCCTATAGTACCAGAGATTAGCCAACATCCCCAACTTTGGTGCCACTGGTGTCATTATATCCTCTCTCTCTCTCTGTTTTTCTTTCTTTTCTATGTGAATGAAGGAGACAAAAGGAAAAGCTGCCTGTAATAAGTGTCTCCCCCAAAGTTAAAGAGTGACAGCCAAAAGCAAGGTACGTTATAGTCAAAATGTTTTATGGACACACGGAGCTTGAAGCAGTTAAAGTCATAGGATGAGGGAAAGACAGATTGAGGGAGAGAGTTCCAAAGTTTGCTTGTTGAGTAGAAGAAAGACTGGAAACAAAATCCAATCTTGGGTGGGTGCTCACCACTCTTCATAAGGGAGGGGTATACACACTGAGAGAGCTCTGAAGAACATTGATTATTGTAATAATGGTAGAAGAGTGAAAGATATGCAACATAGTGCGCCCATGCATCGAGTATTGTTCGCATGTGTGGGGAGGTTCAACCCATACCACACTTCTCGAAAGGGTAGAGTCTAAAAGCATTTTGTCACCTTCTCTCACTAATTCCCTACAATCTCTCTACATTTTGCACGAATGGAGGATGAGAGGCTTACAAAGAGAGTATATGAGTCAGATTCAAGGGGAGGTAGGGGGAGAGGAAGACCTCGGATGAGATGGAGAGATGGTGTAGTACAAGCATTGGAAGGTAGAGAGATGACTGTAGAACAGGCAAGAGAAAATTAATGGTACCGGGTAATGAATAGGAACGAATCAAGGAGGTTTAATAAATAATGAGAGGGCGGCTTACTGTTTATACATAGGTTCGGCTGAAGTCCGCCCGCTCGCTCTGCCGCCATGTAGGGAAGGTCAAGGGAGCAGGCAGGGTCACTCAAAGTATATAGACACTAGTTAGTGTCTATATACTTTGGGATCACTTGGCCATACCTCAGATCATTACCCAAAATATTATTTATTGCGCCTGATATGGCTATTTGTATTAGTTATAGATAAATATACTGTACACTTAACTGTCATACAGCAATTTATTATGTATAGTGTATTATATAAATATATATTGCTGACCAATAAACACTTGGCGACTCTTAGCTTTATTGTTAGCAAGTAGGCTAATAGAAAACTGTTTCCCAGCATACACATACCTTACTTGAAGATAATTCTCAGCTACAGCTATTATTAACAAAATCATATGATTTTGCAATGGATCATTTTCCAATATGTGTTGTGTAAAGATGAAAATACTGTATTAGCAGTGTAACATGAGTTATGACAGTACTGTGTTGATAATTTTGTGACAACTGATCTTACACAATTTTACAATGGAATCCTTATTATAGGCTCCATTTTCCCTGAAAACTTTTTCACAACGCAAACAATTGTCCATCACATCATCTGAAGGATATACTAAACTTCCTTTTGATTTTAGCTTAATCAAGTGGTGCATCCTGCTATATGTGTTATGGGCTAGTAAAGCATTGCTGGAAGCTTCACAGACTAGGGATTTGTTAAGCTTAAATGCCACAAGGCCTGCTATATAGCCAACAATACTGTTAGAGCACATAGAGGTTCAAAATTTGGATAGCGTAATTATATCCTCATTAGCTAACATGATGGCATAGTCATGATCTAAACTTCTAGCTCTACCAAAAGGTGCATTAATAGCCTGAGTAGAGAGAGTTTCCGAATTTAGAGATGTAATAGGTCCCCTTAAAACTTCGTTAGGAAAAATTACTGAGGATGAGTTAGAAATGTGAAGTAGGCCTACATTAAAAAGTAACTTTGTGTCCGATTTCACTAATGAAAATTTAGGACAGTTTTCAGAAGTATGTAAGGTAGCCTACAGTATATAGCGATAGTATAGAAAATATGTTAAGTACGGTGACTATTAGTAGATGTGTCAATGTGCTTAAGGAAATTGACAGACTGAAACCTCAGAAATCGCCTGGTCCTGATGCGGTATATGCTAGACTATTACATGAATGCAGAGATGAGTTAACTTACCCATTAACATTTCTATTTAACAAGTCTTTAGAAACAGGCTTAGTTCCGGAAGCTTGCAAATGTAGTTCCGATCTTCAAAAAAGGTGATAAATCAATAGCATCCAATTACCGTCCCATTAGTCTATCATCTATCGATTATTGCTAAACAAAATATACACCACCTAGAACCATCTATCTATATTATTAAATCAGTTCGTGTGTCTGTCTGTGCGTTCTTAATAGGCGGCCGCAGTTTTGGACCTGGGGAGCTGAAACTTTGCATGTGGGTGTCAATTGACCTGGGTCGGGTCATAGAGGGGGCGAGGCCACGATCGGAGGTCGTTTTGAGGCCGAAATTTAAACAAATAAAAACATGGCCGTTTGGGGCAGGAGGCCTCCGATCGAAAAGGTGTATGGAACGAAAGTTGTTCGCAGCCTCCCAAAATGGGGGTACGGATGAGGTCAGATCCAAAATTGGAGGTCATTTAGCGGCCGAAATCGAGGTCGCCGTTTAATGAGGCACAGGGAGGTCACCGTTTAATGAGGCACAGGGAGATCGAGGCCGGTGATTATGGTAGTAGTAGTATTGTGATGATTGTGGTAGTAGTGATTGATGATGGTGATTATGGTAGTAGTAGTGACGGTGATTATGGTGGTACAGTATTATTACCCGGGCAACGCCGGGTACCCCTGCTAGTTCAACTTAAATAAATTCTTCTCAGCATGGATTCACTCAGGGACGTTCTCATAAGGGATCTTAACTGGTGCTTAGGACATTTAATTAGGTCTGCATACAGACTTTGCAGGCTGGATGTGCACCAAAGAAAGCCTATAGCCCAGTCTTGCGATTTAACATAACCAACTTAACTGAAATGCATGTCAGACAGTGTAACCAAAAAGACAGCAATTATTGCAACGCAAATATTCACAAAACATACAACTTATTAGAATCGCCATACTTTAAAATGTATGTGCTTACCATACCACGTACACAGATTGGATGTTAGGTCTACTTACCTGTGAAATGTTCTTGATTGATTCAATTTCTTATTTTTAAACATGGCTGTGCATCCTAAGGCAGAACATACCATAGACATTGTGAAAATACTCCTAGCTTTCGAAAGCGAGGTTAGCCAGCAATTGATCTTGTCTCAAATAAAAATAGCAAAAAGGTTTTAATAGGAATTCCATCCTGCAGGTGTGGTCCACAGACTTGAAACTAACATCTGTTTCAGTTCAATGGTGAGGTCAGGTAACAAATCAAGTTGGAAAATTCGGGGGATAACGACAACGGATTTTAGCAAAGAGGTATTTCCTGTGTGTGTGTATGTGTGTGTGTTAGACAAAAATATGAAACTTGCTGTGACAGATTTTCAATATCCTACGTTTAGCTAAAGAGGTCTTTCCTGTGTGTGTGTATGTGTACTGTACGTGTTAGAAACAAATATGAAACTTGCTGTGAAAGATTTCCAATATCCTATGTGTAGCTAAGAGCCACCAAGTGTAGCTTACAACCAAGGTCTATATACAATTGTATATAGATCTTGCCTACAACAAAATCACATTGTTTAGCAGTCAGTATTATATATTTATATATTTACTGTTCCTTTTAAATTGTAAATAAAGGCAGTGAAAACGCAGTTAATCATCTATATATATTCATAACCAATACAAATAGCCATATCAGGCGCAATAAATAATAGTTTAGGTAATGATCCAAGTTGTGGTCAAGCGACCCTGCCTACACCCATGACCTATATGGCGGTGGAGCGAGTGGGCTGGCTGCCTAAAAAGTGAGCTGCGGCATCTCCTTATTTTTAAGCTCCTTGGAATGAATGAAGAATGCTTGTGAATAGGTAAATGATAACTCGGTTGTAGGGAGAAGGGACCAGGTGCCAGTTAGACTAAATAATAGTCCATCAGGCGCCTGATCCGGGGAGCCGGTCTATCTTCTGAAGGGCCATACCTGGAAGTAAGGTGGGCAGGCATTGTGGTGGTAATTAAGCTTCGCTGCATGTCTGCCTGCTGGCAGTGCTGAGACCAAACCATTCTGGTAGGCCTTGGACATAAGTGTCTTAGCTGGGGACCCCAAAATGGACCTGGGTTTCTGGGTCTCCTCCTGAGCGACCTAGATGTGTGTTTTTTTTTTTTTGTATGTGTGTGTGTGTGTGTGCTTTGTTGTCCCTGTTCGGGCTCTGTCTCGACTCTCGAGTCGGCCACCTCCAGTTGTTGGGTCTGCATATCATGCTACCCGTGCACAGCACTCTGCGGTTCCCTAAACTATTTTTTTTTTTTTTTTTTATGGTTTGAAGGGCCGGAGGATCCGAAGACCCCTTTTCACCCTGGCGCGTAACCTATGGTATACTGTCAGGCAAAACAGAGGCAATTGATTAAGGGGTTTACTTACCAGGTTTACTTACCAGGTAGGGCCACACACTGACCACAGAGCTAGTGGCTGTGTTCAGTAGGGGCTCAATTAGACATGAATACGGGCACTCTAACTAGATATACGATTAGTAGCAGTTACTGGGAGTCTGACAGACAGTTAGTTTATTTTGTGCCCTCATTGGAGACTAGATTTAGTAATTGTGTCTATGTGTTTGAGATGTGTGTTTAGGTGTTTGAGATGTGTGTTTTAGGTGTTTATAGTTATATTTGTGGAGGGTGTTATTTCTGCTTGGAGGCATTGCTTGACGAGTCTAAGATTTGGTGCTGTAGCCTAATGGTGTCCTCTAGCTGATAGTGAGTTCGGAAAAGAATTTCTTCTTCTGGCTTCGGTGGAGCAGTGCTGTACTTGGATTTTGTATTTGTGGCCTCTGGTGCCAGTCCTAGGGGCCATGGTGAAGAAGTCAGTGGGGTTGATAGGTGAGAGGCCCTGGAAAATCTTGTAGCAGTAGATTTGGTCGTACCTGATCAGACTGAGTGTAGTTTAAGTCTTTGTAGGCGCTCGTCATATGGGGAGTCGCTAAGGCCGGAGATCTGTTTTGTCCATCTTCTCTGGACAGACTCTGTGAGTCTGCTGTCAGTCAGGTAGTCTTGATTCCAGAGAGGGGACGCAAAGTCTAGGATGGGCCTTAGGTCGACCTTCAGGAGGGATAACATGAATTGGGGGGAGCGGTTTACAGTGCTCTTGAGTAGATTTTGGGCGACTCCTCCAGCTTTGTTGATCGCCTGGCGAATATATTTGTGAAATTTAAGGGTTGTTGGGACGGATACCCCAAGGTCCTTTTGCAGGTTTGATGGCTGGATGGGCAAATTTGGAGGAAGTAGATGGGTTGTGTGGGCTGATTTGTTCTGTGACGGGTGTTAGGAGATTGCCCAAACATCTCCACCTGCCGAGAATCGAACTCAGTCCTCCCGGTTAGAAACCGAGCGCTCTACCAATGTCGCTACAGGCCACCCCCATTGTCCCCAAAAACAAAACTAAAACTTCACGCTAGCATGTTGTAATCCTAATACGCTGTAGGTCCTTTGCAGGGTTTCTTGGAATCTTGGACATAAAATACTCTAATCGGTGGTTCGTCCCTTGAGCGGAAGAGAGGATGGATATATCGGAATATTTCGAAAATTTGAAAGTTTCTGAGGATCTTTTCAAAGAAGTTAAATTCTTTGTAACTGGAAGAGTGTCTGAGAAGGTAAATTGGTTGGTTAAAGCACTAAAATATACATCTTAGACCTCAATTATTTTTTGGACAAAAGAGTATGTGTCTAGCCTAGCCTAGCCTAGGCTATATTGACGCCCGTAGTCGAAGGCTCGTAGCGAATAGGCTACACAAGCCAATGCATAATGAGGGGATGTTTGTGTAATTTAAGTTCATGTAATTTGCTTTAAAATCTTCTTTGGAGTCTGGACCACCTCCAGTAGTAGTAGTAGTAGTTGTAGGTCGGAAAGATTTTGCCTTTACAACGGCACTTTCCTAGGTTTTATGATTTTATAACTACTGTATTGTATACAATTTCAATTTGTGTCTATTTGTGTCAATTTGTGTTGTGCTCATATTTCCTTTAATATATCACTGTTTTTCTTTACGCTTCTTTTCCCTTTTTCTCCAACAGTTGTAAATAACATTCTTCATTTTAGCCTATTGATTTTTTCTTCCTCAAAGAGCAGTTCTCCTATCAGCTTGTCTTCATCTTCGATGTACGGCCTCTGAAATAGTGGTTTTCCTTTTCTTTCTTCCTCGAATTCTGTACACCATAATATGAAGTGTTTCAGATCTTCCACAGATGCTCCGCACAAATCACATGCTGTGTCTCCATGGTGTCTGTTCCTGTCTTTTAGTGGTAGGTTGTTTGTTCTGCATTTAAAGAAGATTATTGATGACGGTCGGTTGTCGTAAAGCTGGTCTTCACCTTTAATATTCTGCTTCCATGTTCTGTAGATTTCAAGACTTGACTTTTCAGCTAGTTCTTCCTTCCACAGTCTGCTATCCCAGGTCTTTATTTTTCTTTTTAGTTCTTCTTTGGTCATAGTCTTAAACTCTTAATATGGTTGTAGTTTCCTATGATATTTATGTTTTCCTTGATGGTTTCGATCCAGTAGTCCTTCTTGAATGTGACGAATGTCTTCCTTTCCCGCAGTACTCTTCTTAGAAGCTCACGTCCTTCATCCTTTTCACTTTCTATATAGTGTAGGTATTGTAACTGTCTTCCTATGATTCTTGTTTCCATGGACGAAGCACCGATTTCTCCCCTCAGCGCTGCAACCTGAGCATACCTTGGGGCACCAAGAATCTGTCTAAATACTGAGTTTTCAATTCTCTGTAGTTTCTGGATTTCGCTTTTTGTGTAGCCAAGGATGCTCGAGCCGTACAGTATCGATGGTAGTGCTATACTCCAGTGTGATACTAGTAGGCTAATAGGCCTAGGCTAGACTTATAGAAACAGATCTAGGCGAGGCTAATAAAGTTTTTAATGTGATTTTCGACGAAAATAAAGAAGCGCGTTTGCCGTTTGGGTCGAAAATCGGGAGTTTACCGCTTCTTCCGATCGTCGGTTTGTTGACATAACGCTCGACGTTAGGCTAGGCCTAGTTACGTTCGCTGTTGATTTTTTGCCCCCCCTGCTGGCATTAGGCTAGCCTAGGCCTATATAGGCTATGATGATAACAATAAGTGGAAAAACTCCATTTTTAGGCTAGGCTAGGCCTGTCACAAATTTTCCCATGGATTTTTTTATTTTTTCCCTGTTAGCCTAGCCTAATCAATAGGCTATATAGGGCCTAGTGTTTGGAAATAATTACAACCCTCGGAGAAACCGTTTTGCCCATCATACAACGAGCTTAAGACACGCCGCCCGATAGTGGGGAGGGCTATGAAGTACAGGGAAAATGAGGGGTTAAATGCGTAAAACGGCGATAAAAACGTATTTTAGCAAAACTTGGCTCGGGTTTTAAGGTAGCCTATTTCAAAGGCCGGTACGATTTTAGTTACTGGACACCTATTTGACAGGTACCACCGAGGATTTAATACATATTTGTTTTCGGTTTCCACGCATCCAACACCAAGCTACACCTTTTTCTGGTCCGGTAATAGGCTAGTATTGAAAACGATATAATAACTTTTTAAATGTGGTTTTCGACGAGAATAAAACGGGGCATTTGGGCCAAAAATCGGCGGCGGGGGGGGAGTCCGTCGTCGCTTCGGATCATCGCGGTTTGTTTACCCAGGACGCTCGAGGTGACGGCCAGCTGTTTTACTTGCCCCCTGCTGGCCACATAGATGACGATTATTATAATTCACGGGGGGGTGAGGGGGGGGCAGAGCCCCCCCCTTCAACCCTGTCCTATATCCCACGCCCTATAACGCAAGTTTTTATCAAAAAATTTACCCAACAAGCTTAGCCATTTTAAGTCGACCGCCAAGGCGAAGTCAACTCCGAGCGTAAAGTAAACAAAGCGACGCTACTTCCACGAACGCAACCGAGTTGTCTAGTTGTCTTTATATTTTGTCTCATATTATCATTATTAAAGTGTCCCCATTGCTTTTTTAGTGTTTCGTACACCAGAAAAGGGTGTAGCTTGGTGTTGGATGCGTGGAAACCGAAACAAAATATGTATTAAATCGTTGGCGGTACCTGTCAAATAGGTGTCCAGTAACTAAAATCGTACCCAAAGGCCTAAAACCCAATAATTCGAAAACCCGAGCCAAGTTTTGGCCAAAGCTGGCTCTGATTTTGCGAGTTTGTAGGCTAGACAAAAAAATTACAGTAACCTCATTTAGAATTTTGGCTCATGTTTCCCTAAATTGCAAACCCCAACAAGCATAATTTTGGAAAACCCGAGCCAATTTTTGGCAAAACTTGGATCGTATTTTGAGAATTGAAAAAGACTAACGAAATGTCGGAAATCGGCTCATGATTTCCCTAATTGCAAAGCCAAATAACCAGATTTATCGAAAACGTAGCACTTATTTAAATCATAAATAGCCTATCCAGTAACATAGACCTAGCCTAGTACATTGGATACAAGCCTAATCCACACCTAACGCCTACAATGTGTCCGTAGTACCTAGTAGGCCTACGTGGGATACAACACGAACCCTTAACAGTGCCATGGCGGTTGGGCCGCCGCCCATTTAGTATTCGGGCGTATCTGTAAATACTACCGCAACTACAAATCTTGTTTCTGAGACCTAGTATATTAACCTAACCTAACCTAGACCCAGTACGTGGCATACTAAACTAGCCCTTGCATGCCAGCTACAGCGGATTCATAGTACTCAGTACGTGGCATACTAAACTAGCCCTTGCATGCCAGCTACAGCGGATTCATAGTACTCAGTACGTGGCATACTAAACTAGCCCTTGCATGCCAGCTACAGCGGATTCATAGTACTCAGAACGTGGTATTTATTACCCATTAATTTCCGAAAGTTTAAACCTATGCGTAAAAATCTTACCTCCTACACGTCACATCAGTAGTGAAGCACCCATGTTCTAAATGGCGTGTGTACGAATCGGTGCCGTCTATAGGAAGGTATTGAACAACCATGTTACGAAAAAATTCCATTTTAGTACTGTACCATATATTTTTATTAGGTTTTGCCGAGGGTTGAAACTAATTTTAATATGATGCTTAGAGCATATAGATTCCATATCTGTCTTCAAATATGTCAAAATAATTGGTGACAAATAAATGGGGGTAACTGTGAGGGGGGCAAAGCCCCCACTCAACACATACTGTATCCCGCGGCCTAAATTTTAATTGAATTATTGAACCGCCAATAGGCCTAGGCCCAGGGTGTAAAACGAAGCTGATTATCGTAATGCTACTCAACTTCACTTTACAATTAGTGCTACCCATAACAGAAAATATTCGTTCGTTGAATTGACTGAACATTAATTAATTGATAGTACCTAATCGGTACTTATAACCGAAACTACCACTAATTATTTCTCAATATTTGAAGGCTATTATAGAATAAGGATGTTGCAAAGATCATATTAAAATGTGTTTCAACCTCCGGAGATACATTTTATATGCACTATATAAAATACCGGTACTGTAAAAACAAAAACTCTCCCTATAGCTCTCCCTATTGACGGCAGTGAAACTTATTAAGCCCCTTACTCTTAAAATAGATGCTGATTACAATAATTCATGGGGGGGGGGGGGATGAGGGGGGCTTTAAAAAAAAATTGGGGGAGTTTCTGTTATAATTTTACGAAAAGTTAATTTGCATTATCACTAAAAAAAACAGCGTCGTTTGACACGAGGGGGGGGCCCCCCCTCAACCCATCCTGTATCCAACGGCAAAAAATATTGTATATTTACTCTGAAAATGACTTACATCTGAGTGTTTTAAGATTGTTGGATAATGGGAGAAATAACATTTTAAGGCTTTGTAACTAATTTCAACTACTGTATAATGATTAAAACTACCTAAAACCAAAATGAAAAACCATGGGAAAATTAATGGTAGTTTCGGTTATAGGCTATTTTCCGGCTAATCAATTGGCCACCATCCAATCTAGCCTAGACCTATTCTTCGATAAAATTTAAATCTGCATATTTAGCCTAGCTGCCTAGGTGCTCGCCATTGGTCCGCACATTAGGCTAATGCTACTGGGTTCAGGAAAATAGTGCTACTTAATTCAGAGTTATTTGCTTTGCCACCTTGGCCCCTAGGCTATGGGAAATTAGTTAGATACGCAAAGTAGCCTACTAACCTCGAGCACTATGTAAACAAACAATCGACGTTAGCCTACTCCCGCGAACGCAACTTTTCCACCGAGTTATCTATAGGGCCTATATTTTGTCTAATATTAGGCTAATATTACAGTGTCCCCATTGTTTTTTTTAGTGTTTCGTACACCAGAAAAGGGTGTAGGCTAGCTTTGTGTTGGATGCGTGGAAACCAAATTTTGTTTTTAGTTTCTGTACTGTAATTAGAAAGAAATGGGCTATCACATTTACGGTTTACCTACATCGATTGGAATACATTTTCTAGTTTCTGTGCGTAAGTAAGATTTGTTATTTAATTTTGCCCCGTTCCAGGTGTGCCATAATCATTGTTTGGCAGCTTTTGAGGTGTGCATGATAGCAATGAAACACGATTGCGAATCGTGCTATAGCTGAGGGTGAGTGTGTATTTTAATACTGAATTTTGTTCCAGGTACTGAAGCTCCTGCTCGATGGAGGGGCTAAACAAGAAGCACACATTACAGACTATATGACCCACCTGATAACTGGAGAGGACCCGGATGAAAATGAGATTGGCGAAGTAAAGGATATTTATGAGAAGCCAGTTGTGACGCAAAGATGGATTCTCCTCTCAACCAAGTGTGGCAGACAGTTACCGTATCCTTTTATCATCACACACTTCAATTAGGAATGGCTAGTGTTCATATGTTAAATATGATTACATAACAGTACTCTACCGCAGTACCGGTACGGCACCTTACCTTTGGATATGTTCGCCGCTCCTCTAGCGGCACCAAGGAGCGCGTTGCCCCTCGTTATGGGTGGTGATTTGGTGCAGTAGACTGTTTGAAGCGACAGCTCGCTCCCTTGCGAGGATGGGCTCGTCTGGCACTTTTTGCAGTTCGACATCTAGGGCTCTCTTGAAGTTGTCTAACGAGATGTCCCTCATGTCTCTTACTCGCCGTGGGAGTTTGTTGAAGAGACGTGGGCCTCTGTGTGATAACCAGCCCTCTCGCAGAGAGCCCATAGCACCCCTGTTATTCATCCGGGGGATTTCGCATTCCCAGCCTCTCCTATCACTGAATTTCATGACTATCGGAGTATGTAGGTTTGGTACTAAACCCTCTGCGATTTTCCATGTGTATATTATTAGGTAACGTTCTCTTCTACGTTCCAGTGAGTACAGATTCAGTGCTCTTAAACGCTCCCAATAGTGTAGATGTTTTATCGAACTTATATGCGAAGTGAAATTTCTTTGTACACTCTTTACGTCATTTATTTCACCTGCTTTGTATGGGGATGTTAATACGCTACAGTATTCAAGCCGCGGTAGCACTAGAGATTTGAAGAGCGTTATCATAGGCAATTCACCGCGTGTTTTAAAAGTACGCAGAATCCAACCCGTTAGACGTTTCGCAGCCGCCACTTTGACCTGGTTATGTACTTTGAAACGCATATTTTCAGACATTAATACCCCAAGGTCTTTCACACTGTCTTTCCGTTCTATTATATGGTTAGATTCTGTTAAGTAATTTGTAATTTCTTTAACACCATTATTATCTCCGTACCGTATTAATTGGAATTTTTCCTCATTGAATTGCATGTTGTTTCCCTGGTCCACTGCGTACTTAGAAATGTTAATTAATATTTTACTGATAATCTATTTATCTATTGATCTATCTAGGAATGAAGAGATCCGTAGGAGAGTGGGACAGCAGGAACATTTGTCGGCCAGAGTGGACAGAAGGGTGCTGAGCTGGTATGGTCATGTTGAACGAATGGAAGATGAAAGGATTACAAAGAGAACATGCGAGTCAGATACAAGAGGAGGTAGAGGAGTAGGAAGGCCTCCATTGAGATGGAGAGACTGTGTAGGACAAGCGTTGGAAGATAGAGGAATGACTATAGATCAGGCAAGGGAAGTGGTAATAAAAAGGAATGAATGGAGAATGATTGTGAATAGATGAGTGAAAATGCTGTCACTTGGGAGAGGGGTTCGGGCGCCAGTTGGACTAGATAATAGTCCGTCAGGTGCCTGGTCCGGACCAGGGAGCCGGCATATGTGAAGGGATGCGCCTGGATGTGTGGTGGTTGGGCCGAAACTTTTCCGGGAGGTCGAGTGAGTGCTGGAGTGACCTTGGTGGATCCCTGGTCTATGGGTCTTCTCCTGGGAGACGTAGATGTGTGTGAATTTGTGTTTTGTTTTTGTGTGATCATTATATATATATTTTTTGTTGTGTTGTCCCTGTTTGGGCTCTGTCTCGAGTCAGCCACCCATAGCTAAAAAAAAAAAAAATGGGGAATATGCCCGATTATATAGAAATACAAAAGTACCTAACACAGAGAAAAATAATCAGTACTGTACTTTAAATTTTTTGAAAATATTTTTGATGAGAAAGTAGCTAAAAATGAACATGTTAGGTAAAAAAAAAAAAAAAATGCTGTTTTGCTAAGTAGAGGTTACTTACTTATAAAAAAAAAATTATTAAGAGATTATTTCATTATTTTTTGCTGAATATAAATTTCTGACTGAGCATGATGTTACCGAGTGGTTCCTTTTTTATGATTTTTTGGCAAGAATGTAGTTACCGGGTGTACCGCCCGTCTTGTTTACACTACGCGGACGCTCACCATCATGTTCCCGTCTATTTTGACTGCCTTTGGAAACAAAAATACATTACCCTAACCTAACCTAGTTACCTAACCTAGTATTATAGATTTATAAGTATTTATTTTATGTTGTTGTTGTTCCCTAAGCTGCCTGGCCGAACAGCCCTGTGTATTTATTTTATTATAAGTATTTATAGATGATTTATGTTGTATGTCGGTAGTGGTACACCCGGTAACTACATCCATCCCGATTTTTTATTTTTAACATAAAATCTTTGGGTGATGACATGCCTCTTGCCTTATTGTTGTGGTAAGGGGGGTCATCTGCTTTTTTTCTCACCTTTTCTCTTTCTCTGGCTTGTATCCATTCGGCCCCATTCAGCCTACTGTTTTAAGACTGATTATCCCCATCCAGGGGTCGATTTCGCGCTTGCCAGCATTGTATGAAGAAATCCGGCTTTGCCGGAGATATTTTCTATCGAAAAATTTACAAATTTTGTCTGCTGTCAAAAATATTTAAAAAAAAAATGCTGGCTCGCGGAAAAAAATTGGGATGGATGTAGTGATCGGGCGTACGGTCGTCATGTGCGCTCGCAGTTACGTTCCCGTCTATTTCGACGCTATATTTTCTGCTATTTGCCCCCTGTCATTACTACATGAATACTAGGTTAGGTTAGGTTAGGTTGTTTGGTTAGGCTAATGTATTTTTATATCCAAAGGCAGTAAAAATAGACGGGAACATGATGGGAAATGTCCGACGCCACTACGCGTAGTGTAAACAAGGCTGGCGGTACGCCCGCACTTAACATTCTTGCCAATAAATCGACACCAGGATGGAAAATGTCCGAATAGGAAGGGGGAGTCTGCGCCACCATAGAAAACTGAGATCACCCTACCACTGCTACATTTTATATTTCATCATTGTATGTGAAATTCATCATATTAATGACAAATACGAACATTATGTTTTCAGGGACAGTACAGTACATAGTAATCAATATTAACACAATATTTAAAAGGCACAGGCTTCAATTCATCCTAAAACCATTTAAAACCGAGTGAGAGAACACTGTAAACCGAACACAAATCTCGTCCAACTCGGAAATTGCCGAGATATACAGGGACATCTCCGAGAGGCCGATGCCATTCCGAGAAGTACGGGTTTCTGAGTAAAAAAGAGTCCGAAATATCGGGGGTTTACTGTACTGTACAGTTTTACTGTACACCCTATGTGGTGGATTGTGTTCTTTTATTTCAATATTTTATTTTGCTAAAGCGTTGTTTCCACATTGCGATTTTGATTAGTTCTTTTGCCTTTATATTGTCTTATCCTCGTTTTGGTTTGTTAATTTTGTAAGTTTTACATTATAATAGTTAATTTTTTTTGGTATGGTAATATTAAGGTACTGTACTATATTTGTTTGCATTGGTATCGAAAATTAGACTGAAGATAGATTAAGTGAAAGAATTCTTATATAGCTTAACTCACAAGCTACCTTACCAGAGTTACCAATGAAAGTTGAGGGCAAAACCCTTATGTGTACCGGATGTATTGTTTTCCTCAACGTTTTCTCAGAGGGGAAGGATTTTCACCGGACAGCACCCAGGTGTTTTCTGGTGTGGTGGCATGCGTGTCGCAGCTGGGCCGTGCGGATTCTCTGGCAGTGTGGGCCATGATCACTTACTTCGGTGGACAATTCTCTCTCAAGTTAGACCCATCGTGTACGCACCTCATTATCGGCAAGCCTGAAGGGGTTAGTAAAATACTGTATATCTTAACCCTCTCAGTATTCAAGGATGCATTATTCATTATATTCTGGTTTTTGTTATGTGATTTTATTCAGCTTGGGGAGACATTGTGGAAGTTAGGGGGTTGTTAGAGATAATTTTACCCCTTTGATCCCTAGAGATCCTTCCCTAGCTTTATAATATAGCCTAATGATAACCAAAATATAATATTTAATTGCGTCTTTGATCCTGAAGTTATTAAGGCGGTGGTCACTTCTATTCAGCCGGCGTCACACGGGCACTTTTATCTGATAATCTGTATCAGAGTCTGGCATGTGCTATAATTTGTGGGTTTGTTATATAATATTAGCTTCCAAAGTGTGACAACTTGTTTCTTAAGGTTTATCATTACCAATAGCAACAATTACACATGCATTTACCCGGCCTCTGACAATAACTGTAACATCCTAGAAACAATAAAAATGGAAACTACAGTACAGTAGTGCAATTTCGTCGGGTTAAAAGACAAAAGGGTAAGATCCTGTGTAGCAGGTGGAACTGTTTTTCAGATGCCTATTTACTAAGAAACATTGAACAATATCTTTAACCTAACCTAACCTAGTATATTAGTGGACTATTTCTGAATGTAAAATGTAAAGAAATATTGTACATTACCAAATTATTGAGATATACAGTATGTACCTGTCTACCCGCTACACAGGATTATACCAACAAAAGTAGACTACTGTACTGTATAGTGGGCGGGTGCCCGACCCCGAAAGGGGTTGAAATAGGGGAGCTATCCCCCCGCCAAAGGCGGCTTTCTAGGGCCTTTCCTAGCTGATGCTGAGAGGATTGGGTTCTAGTCATGTGGTGATGGGCTGGTCTATCAGAGTGAGAACTGAGCGATCTCTGCCATACCCATAGCTTACTCTGACTTTTCCTTTAACTTATATATTTTCTAGATCTCAAGTGACGGCGTCTTTTCCGTGGATTGACCTCCCAATCTACCAAGATTGGAAGCCAAAGCGTCACATTTTTCCCTTGCCCCTCAACTTTCTCTTCATAATTGCTGAGGGGCACAGGGCCCTGGGTGGGGCTTTGGTTTCCTGGGCGTTTCTGCACCCTCCTCAGCTCCCCGCCATGGAGTGGCTTCGGTCACCCAGGCTTTATTGTGGTCGGCAGGGAGGGTTCTGTGGGGGCGCTCGGTTATGGCCTTGGAATTGCTCAGGGCCTTGGGGCTGTTCGGCCAGGCAGCTTGGGGAACAACAACAACAACAACAACTGTACTGTATAGTGAAATGTTGGGATGTATGGGAGGAAGGGAGGCAATAGAGATTCTGTAGTAAGAGAGATCAGCCATATCTTTCTGAAGACGCAATTTTGGTGGTTATAATAAACGGGTGATATTTTATTTTTTATCATGTGGAATATAGATCTATAGATTAAACTATTTATCCTGTACCAATATTACTGAATATTTATTGTACCGGTATAGATGTATTTTGGGTGTAAAGAGAGGCTAATGACACCCATGGCACCAATAGGGCGGAGGTTGGCAGAGCTGTGTTATAATAAGGTCTCTAGGCTGACGCTATTTCTGATGACAAGTTGTTACGGTACCTTTTTTCAGCAATATAGTAATATTTCTTTTTTTTCCACATATATTCTGTTATTTATTTATTATCGCTACTGTACTATGATTGTTGCTGTGACATTAGGATTTATCATATTCCATGGAAAAAAATATATTGCCAAAGGACTACGTTTGGCATAGGTTGCCAAATAATGATTGTATTCAGATTTGTACTAATGTATTTATTACCGGTACTACAGCAGTCATTAATTTGGATGACTGCCCTTCAGATAGAAGTGTACAATATACTGTATGTTAGCTGCTGATATATGACTATTATTGTTTTCCATTACTCAGTTTTTGTATGGCATCATATGTTTAATTTTAAGAGATACCATAGAAATCAATGCATATACTTTATTTGATTGACACATACATGATACATTTTCTGCCAATAGATAGAAAACATGTTAATAAAGATATTGTTAGTTTAACAAAATATAATTATTATTATTATTATTTTAGGATTACTAATACCTAAATACAAATGTGATCAATATACAGGTACTGTATATTTTTTAGGCTACCGTACTTAAGTACAAATGTGTTCAAAATATATTTATATACAGTACTGTATATATCGGTATATTTTATATTTCCATTACTGTATTATTTCAGGCTAAGTACAAGTGTGCCCTAGAGAACGAGGATGATATGTTGATAGTGACGCCAGACTGGGTGGTGGAGTGTTTAGAGGAAGGCACCAAGTTAGACGAGGTGGACTACCACCCACGTCTGTTGCGCCTACCCAAGTCCCAGGCCCACACCTCCACCCCCCAACCCACCAGGACCCGGAGCAGTAGGAGGAAGGAGAAGAAAGCACCAGTGGAACCACCCATTGTCAAGGAAGAACCCAAGAAGAAAGAGCCAGAGAAAAAGGAGGAGAAGAAGTCGTTGTTTGATACTCTGGAGTTTAGTGATGAAGATGAGGATAGTGGGAAGGGTGGCGGCGGCGGCAGTAGTGGAGGTGGATCGCTGCTGGATCAATTGAAGACGTCACAGATGTGGAAGCAACCTAGCACCAAGCCAACAGTGACCACTCGCTCTGCTGCATCTCAAGAGAAGCCCAAGACTCCCTTGACTGCTCCCCTTCCTGCCCCTGTACCCTCTCCCACCGTGTCCCAACCTTCCTCCCCCATGGTGACTGAGCCTAGCTCCCCACCAAAGGTTACACAGGCAGGACAGTCAACAACTGAACCACCACCACAACCACCACAACTACAACCACCGCAACCACAACCACCACAACTACAACCACCGCAACCACAACCACCGCCACAATCATTACCACAGTCAGTAGCTCAGCCGGTACCGCAGCTACCAGTAACT
Organism: Paralithodes platypus; assembly: GCA_032716605.1. NCBI lineage: Eukaryota > Metazoa > Arthropoda > Malacostraca > Decapoda > Lithodidae > Paralithodes > Paralithodes platypus. Next base: position 740,325 of record CM064554.1, read on the forward strand.
CAATCAGCACCACATCCACCCCCACCCCCACCACAGCCATTACCACAAACAGTACCTCAGACCCATCCAACAGTAGTCTCTCCGTCAGATTCTTCACAGAGTGTTAATGGAGCAGGTGATTCCCCCGAGCCTCCAAGTGAGCCCAGCAGTGTTCCCCAGACCAGCGCCGGGCCCATCACCACCGGACCTGTCACCACCGGACCTGTCACCACCCAGCTTGTCACCAGTGGTCCCATAACGTGTGGGCCCGTCACTAGCCAGCCTTTTACCAGCGGGCCAGTCACCATTGGGCCTGTAACCAGCCAACCTCTCCCACCTGTCATGTCCACAATGTCCGAGTCACCTGTCCCCCACCATCATCATCACCATCACCACCATCACCAACAACACCCACCAGGGACACCACACACATACCAGCCTCATCTTTCTACATTACCCCACGGTCAGTTTATCAGAAGTAATGCTCACAATCTATATATTTCATTAATCTTAATAACTTATTACTTATCCCGAATTTGCTAATCTAGATCATGATAATGCTGATTTAGCCTTCACAATCAATAAATTCGGATTTATCATGTCATATATTTTCAATATTTAAAAAAGTTTGAGAATGAAATACAGGTATACTGTATGCTTCTATGGAAGTATTGAAATGGTTATAACCTGATACCAAGTAGATTTTATATTATTAGTCGAGATGAAGCTGTAAACATGATGCATAGGTTATGTAAATTAGCATGTGAAACGGAAAGTGTACCAGTACCTGAGATCTCGAGGAAAGAAGTGATTGTGCCCCTGTACAAAGGGAAGGGTATTAAAGAGGAATGTAAGAGTCATAGAGGAATTAACTTGCTTAGCATACCCAAAAAGGTATACGCAGGAGTAATAACAGAGTTTGCAGAAGGTACCTTAACAGGTTATGAAATAGGTGAAGAGCAGGGAGGTTTCAGAAAAAGTAGGGGCTGCATTGACCAGATAGCCTCAATGCGATTGTTGGTAGAGAAGTTTTTGACCAAGAACAGAAAATTTTATGCAGCATTCATGTATTTGGAAACAGCCGATGACAAAGTAGATTTGGAGGGTCTGTGAGATGTGTTAACACTATATGGTGTGTGAGGGAAGTTGCTAATAGCAGTAGAATCTTTTTTTATAGGAATGCAATGGCAAATGTGAAGGTATGTGAAAGTTTTGAGGTCAATGTAGGGGTAAGGCAGGGATGTGTTATGTCACCTTGGTTGTTTAATATATACATGGATAGAGTGATTAGAGAATGTAGGGCAGGATCAATGGGTATTGGAGCTAGGCTAGAATCAGAGGGAAGAGAGTGGAAGATTTTAAAATCCCTATATGCGGATGATGCAGTCCTGTTGGCGGAAAATGTGGAAGAACTTCAGAGAGTGGTCACAGATTTCGACAAGATGTGCAAAAAGAGAAAGTTAAAAGTCAATGTAAGGTAATGGTGTTCGAGAGAAAAATGCATGTAACTATAGACTTTTTAGGCAAAATATAGAATCAAGAAAGAACATGAGAGAAAAGTTGTGAAATTAAAAGGAGAAATGAAGATTTGGAAGAGGTTGACAGTTTCAAGTATTTGGGAGCTGTACAGTACTGTGCTAATATGGTAAAATGGAGAGTGGAATAAAAGAGAGATATTCAAGGAAGGAAAGTTCCTGTAATTGGAGAACTTGATTGTATTCTGAAAGAAAGAAAGGTTAGTCAAGAAGTGAAAAAGTCACTGAGGAGCAGTGTGCTGCTCTCAACACTCGTGTGGAAGTGAGGCATGGACAGCAAGTGACGAGGACCTATCCAAACTGAGATCTGTGGAGATGAATGATCTCAGAATGGCAGCCAGTGTGAATAGACCAAGGAATAGGAGATATCTTTTGGAATGGATGAGCATGCTTTGGGCATTGAATGTGGAGTGGTTGAGTGAGAAGAAGAGAAGCCTTTCGTTTCATTAACTCCTGTCCACTCTGCAATTTCTCGCTCTTCGCCGCAATGTTGCATCTCTCTCGCTATTATATTGATGCTACAATAATCAGTGTTCCTCAGAGCTCTCTCAGTGTATACCACCTCTACGTAGGGTGGTACGTAGTACCTGTCTTGCAACACAATCCCACCCCCTACTCTGTGCAGCTCTCCAACTCAAGAGTGAAACAATACTTCCAATCTTTCTTCTATTCAACAGCTGAGCTTTGGAACTCTCCCTGAATCTATCTTTCCCTCATCCTATGAATTAAAACTGTGTGTCCAGACGTTTTGGCTCGAACATTTCTTGATTTTGGTTCTGTCACTTTCAACTCTGGGGGAGGCACTCATCACAGGCAGTTTTGCCTTTTGTCTCCCTCATCCACATAGAGATAATATAAAACAAAAAACTTTGAGGTGGTAGAGTCTGTTCAGACGGAATGCCAAGAAAGATACATGCGAGTCACGGGAGTGGAGTAACTAGTAGTGGAAGACCACCTATGGTATGTGAAACAAAAGTAGAAAAAAATATTGAGGAAAAACATCCACGTAGTGGAAGGGAGGCGTTTCTGTCATAGCCATTCTTTAGGCGTCGGAGATGATGATGATTAAAATTATAGTAATAAATTTAATAAAAAAGAATGAAAATGTCCCAAGTTTAGGTTAAACAGGGAGTACTGTACAGTACAGTACTGTATATGATAATTTAGTAATTTTGATAATAAATTTAAACTACCAGTATATTATACAGTTTATACCTTTAGATTTACTGTAACTAATATAATATTATTTCCATGATGAAGGTATGGCCCCTCGTGTTCTTGGACCAGCGCCCCGCTTGGTACAGCCCGGTGGTGTCCGACCTACCTCACTGGTGATGACTAGAGCGCTACCACCAGGCATTACCAGAGTGGCTGCCCCCACCCTGGTCTCCCGCACCACTCCAGCCACCACCATGTCTAGAGCCACCCCTCCCATCACCTCCAGAACCACCCCACCCATCCCCTCTCGTACTACACCACCCATCACCTCACGTACCACCCCTCCCATCACCTCCCGCACCACACCACCTATCACCTCCCGTGCCACCCCTCCCATCACCTCTAGAGCCACACCTCCCATCCCTGCCACATCACGGGTCATTCCCCCCATGCCAGTGAGAACCACTCCACCAAATATAGGTCGTGGTGCTCCTCTGGCAAGGGGTGTGGCTCTTGGTCCTGGTCGTGGGGTGGTGGGTGTACAAGGTACCAGGGTGCCTACTATGCCTCTCACCATGCCCAGTTTGAGTGTGAGGGCCCCCGGGGCAGTGTCACAAGTGGCTCCCAGTGCCATTTCTGGCCAAACCATGGCCACACCACATCCTCAGCAACAGGTCCACACGGTCAGTATACAATCCTTTACCCTTTCACCACCCTCATTCCTTAATTATTATACTGGCTACCATTAGACAATTTTGTATGGCCTGATGGCCAATGGAGAGTAGTTTTCGGGTGACGAAGACTTGCCGGTGCAAAACATGAAACTGCATTTGAACCGCTACAATCCTAGCACATGATGCTAATAATTCATGTTGAGGTGTCTATAATATACAACCATAAACAGCAACCTTAACCATTAATGTCATTTAAACAACACATCACAACCATCAAAAGCAAAGGTACACCAAGACTCAATGCTCTTAAATCACTTGCTAACAGAACATTCGGCAATAACAAAGATCTGCCACCACAGTACACAAACAATATATAAGCTCAGTGATTGACTAAGCAAGCCCTGCATGGGCCGCAAACCTCACTGAGACACACCATAACACACTATCGACCATAAAGAACAATGCACTAAAGATTATCACAAGCTGCACAGCTACTACACCTACAGACCACATAAACCAAGAAACAAAAGTCCTTTAAGTCAAAGACCATCTAGACATGGGAGGCACACACACACTCACCGCAGGGGAAGAGGATTCCTAGCCTCCTGCCCCCAGAAGGAAAAGTAGTTCAGTAAAAGTGACAGACAGAAATGACTTAAGGTTAGGTAGAGGATGCCAAACCTCACTCTGGATAGGACCAGCCTTTTGGTGTTAAGAGACAATATTTTGATTTATATGAAACATTTAGTGTTGTCGGTTAACCCTTTCGGTACCGGCGACATCCTTTTTATTTGTTTTCAGCTACATTTAGACAATTTTATAAATCTTAGGAAAGATAAATGGTAGCTAAAAGGATTAATTTAGATAATCTGTAGTCTTTTAATAGGTAGACGTCCTTCCTAACCTTATTAAAATCATCTAATAGTTGCCAAAATGTAATGAAAAGGATGCCACCAGTACTGTATGGGTTAATTATACATTAATGATATTGGTTGATGTACTGTACCAGGTGGCTATACCGGGAGCTGTGGTGCGTCTTCCCCATGGTGTGACGCCTCAGCAGCTGCAGATGATGACGCCCAACGAGCGCCAAACCTTCCTGCAGAACCTCCACCAAAAGCAGCTTCAGGAGCAACAAGCTCGGGGCAAACCCAGGCCAGGAAAGCCACCAGGACCTCAGGTAACACTTACAATAGTGACAGTCACCAGTTCACTGTAGTTCTTTGGACAATTTTTGGCATTATAACTCTAATTTTCAGTCCAGACCTTTATAATGTATGATTAAAGTACTGTATGTCAAAATACAAACCTTGCAGTATTAGATTAAAGAGGGGAAAGCCATATACAGTACTGTACTGTAATTGATTACGATTGTCCATTGAACTTGAAGTTTACAAATACAGTACTGTACTCCCTTATAGGCTATCTTTTGTATTGCCTGTTATATACCCTATTTGTACCAGTACCTATACTTCTTGATATCAAAGTTGTATAATTAAGATTGTTGAACACCATCTGTAAATGGCCTTAATACAATAATTTAAGGATTATGTCGAACAGGTTGGGAGAGAGGTATCCTGGTCAGGATTCGAACTCACTCGCTCGTATTTTTTGGAAGAGTTGGGCACCGTTTACACATGACCATGAGCGGATAAAAGGGGTTACTTCCCTTTTATCCGCTCATGGTTGAGTGGATACAGTGCCCAACTCTTCCAAAAATTACCTAGAGTGTGTGGGTTTGAATCCTGGTCAGGATACCTCTCTCCCAATAATTTAATATTTTGTGTTGGTGTATTCTTATAGCTATTATTTTTTAACATCGTTGTTAACACCACTAACCCACCGAATGAAATTAATGAAAGTGTGATTCTCCCAGGATACCTGTTGGTGTCACTCTCTTTAGGGCAGGGATTCAATCGGCGTCGTGGACAAAGTGCCCCCCCGTCGTCATTGGGGTAAGCGGAACCTCCCGGTGACGACGTTTTTCGTGTTCCCATTTTTGTTTAAATTTTGCGGAGGATTTCCTCCCTATTTTAACTAAATTGTGCCGGCTAGGCTCGAGAGCCTTCCCTCGCTGAGTCTGGAGTACTGGCTCCTCTCCGTTTACAGGGGCCGTGGCGGTCTAGCTCACCGCCCGAGGGGGCTGGTCCCGGGGGCGGCGACGTGGTTGCCCGCGTTGATGCCCCTGGGGTCGCCCATCAGTGGGGACCGGTCTCGGTTCCAGGGGTCCATTTTCCCTTCCTGGTGGGTTTCCTGGCTTCTGTCCGGCTGCCCTCCATTACGCACAGATTGGGGATGATTGCAATTAACTTTGCCCTCGGTCCCAGTATAGCGGTTTTGCCTAAGCTTGGCCTTTCTGTGCGTTTTGGTGCTATCCCCCCTAGTCTAGGGGGGTAGGGTATGAGGATGAGCCCCCTGGAGACCTGCCCCTGTTTGCGCCACCGTTATAGAGGCTGGGGCTCCCTGACTCACGACGGAAGGTTCTCTGTTGGCCCTTCTGGTATGTTCTTTATTTATTGTTTTGTTTCCTATTTTTATTTTTATTTTTATTTATTTTTTTCCCCTCGGTTATGTTTTTCTTTCTTTTTTGATTTCCGATAAAATTAAAATAGAATAGTAAAAACAACTAGGGTCATCATGGATCAGCCATGCAAACCTCCTCCCCTGGATCCAGCTTTGGCGCCCCCGGTACTTGACCTTTGCATTCCCCTGGACTCTCCATCTGACCTTCCTCTGCCCTCTGAGTCTACCACCTTGGACACCTCCCCTCCGAGTTGTTACGAGTCTGATGCTCTCTCACGCTCTGATACTAAATTACCTGCTTCTACGACTAAGGATTCCCATCCTCCATCTGTGGACCCTACAATGGCCCCTGTTCATATCGACTCTCCACAGAGCCCAACTACACCTGCCGCTCATGATTTAAATGTCCCTCCCCTCTCCCAAGATAAGAGAGACCCTCCTTGTGTTGAGTCTCCTGTTCAAACCATAGACCTTGGCGTGCCGGGTTCTCTTGACACGCCCTGCTCCTCAGCACTACCCGTTAACCGACTTACAGTTTCCACTGACCACCTGCAGAGTGACACCAGTGTTGGTGACCCTTCACCTCCCATCGACACTGTTTCTCCACCATTTCAGCCGATTGTTAGTTCAGCCACTACTTCCACCTCACTCGTTGCAACTCTGGAGCCTCACATGCCTCATTCCGGCCCCCAACATCGGCGGAAACCTCGGCGTCAGTTTGTCCCCAATGCCACCCTCTGGCACTTCGATTCAATTTTTGGCGATGATGACTGGCCACGTTTCCTCGTCATACGACCGGCTTCCTACATCTCGGGGGCTAAGTTAGAGAACCTCCTCCTCTCGGCGCATGCAACTTCGGACTTAGCGTTCCGTGAGACTGGTAATAATGATTGGATTGTGGAAACCACTACTCGTGTCCAATCTGAGACATACCTATCTCTTACTACCTTGGACGATATCCCTGTTACTGTCACGAAACATAACGACCTCAACTACATCCTCGGTACTGTTGTTCTACCCTCAACTTATGACCATGACGGACTTCCTGATAAGTCGACCTCCTGTCGTCGTTGCGCTTGCGTTATCCAAATGTGCACGACGTTGATTTGTATAGTATCCTAAACAAATCAACTCCTTCTCATCCTCTCCGCATAGCTCGCATTAAGTTTAGTGGACGTTCCCTCCCACGAGACGTCAGGATCGAAGGACAAAGGCGTGAAGTACGACCTTATGTCCCCAAACCGTTACAATGTACAAACTGTTCCACCTTTGGTCACTCAGCTGGTAGGTGTAAGAAGGTTCGGGTGTGTGCCTTCTGTAGCTCCGTCAAACATGCTACCCGTTGGAATTGTGGCACTCCAAAGTGTGTTAACTGTGGCCTTGAACACCATGCTCGCTCAAAGCAATGTGTGTTCTACATGTACAATGCTGAGTTAAAGCTTCTCATTAGTCGGTCAGGCATGTCTGTCAGAGAAGCTAAGCAAGAACTGAGAGTAAGAGATGTTAAAGATCCCTCTAGAGATATGACTTACAGTGCTAGACTTCGTGCACCTACAACTGACGTTTTCTCCCGGTAGTCGACGACGTGAGGACAGTGATGCTGTGTTGGATTCACCCCTTCCTAGTCCAGCCACTGTTCCCCTCTCCAACCAATTTCATGCACTGAATACCCCTCCCCCTGTTCATGAAGCCTCCACCCCAATAGCATCCGCGTCCCCTTCACCCGTAACTGATATTCAATCCTTGCCTCTTGCCCCGGCTCCCTCTACCGATGTTGACGATGTCATGGATTGTACCCCCTCCACCAGTAAACGCCGATCTGATGCTCTACATTCTCCCTCCTCAGATCGTCAATCTCCCTCCGTAAAACGTAAGACCCTCACAGCCCGACCTATGCCTCCCAAACCTCAACGTGTCCCTCCTCGCTCTCGCATCTTCCGCTCTGATATGGGTTCTCCGTCCTAGCCTCCCTCACTCCACACCCCCTCTACGCCTGCGTCCCCCCCGTCTACTCATCCTCGACCTCACGCACCTATCAATGTTACCGCCTCGGGCTCCCATGCACCCCACTGCGGCTGTCATGACTGCTTTGTGCGTGAGTATCGCCGGACGCCTACCCGCACTAAATCCACTGTTGCTGCGTTGATACGCTCCTTTCTCCGTGACCGACGTTTACCAACCCCTGATAACACCGCCTCTCATAACTCTTCGTGCTTATGCGCTTTTCACTTAAAGTCACGTTCAGATCTTTCACACTCCAAGATAGCTACTATCCTCCATGACCTGTCCTCTAATGTGTTCCCCCACCGTCCACGTCGAAACTCCCTGCCTTCTCATGACCCTCCCCCCAGACCCGTTCCTCTTCATCTCCAACAGCCGAACAGTGCTGTTAATTTACGTAACCTGACGTCTCTCACTTAACCTGTTCAATCCCTATATACTACAATGGAATTGTAATGGTCTTTCATCTAGAGTCCATCTAGGTGAGATCCAGCGTTTACTCCGTGTCTATAATCCAATGTGTATTTGTTTACAACACATTGGAAATTATGATAAATCCATCACCAACTACCACCTTGCGTGCTGTTCTCTATCCCCTGATGGAGAATATGGCACAGCAATTTATGTCCATCATCGAGTAACTTTTGACTTGTTTCCCATTCGTACAAGTTTCCTACAGCACTCTATCCTTACTCTTCATATCCCCGATGGTGACTGTTACCATTTGTAATATCTATAACCAACCTGCTTACAATTATGACCTTTCCTTGCTTTCTCAGTTTTTCTCTACACTACCCTCTCCCATCTTACTGTTGGGTGACTTTAATGCCCATAGCCCTATATGGGACCCTACTTCCTCCAATCCTGATACAGCCGGTTCGCAGATTGAACATTTGCTTCTGAACCGTGACCTTTGCTGCCTTAATGAGGCCGACTCACACACTTACTTTTCTGCTTCCCATCATACTTATTCCTCTGTTGATGTCACCTTGTGCTCCACAGCAATTGTTGATAAGTTCGAGTGGCGGGTCTGTGTTGATACGTTCTCAAGCGATCACTTTCCTGTCATCCTGTCTTACTTGCAATTCCGTCCATGTCCTTCGCTCCCTCGCTATAACTTCCACAAAGCTGACTGGGACGCATATGTTCTCCACACCAGACAAATCCCACCTTTTAATCCCTTAAGGGATCCTGATGAAACGCATTCATTCCTCGTTAATTTATTTACTAATGCAGGTACTAAGTCTATACCCCAGACGACTTCTTCATCCCCTACGTCGTCGAGTCCCCTGGTGGGACAGCACCTTATCCACTCTTGCTAAAAGTAAACATACATTAGGCCGCCGCCTCGATAGTCTCAATAAACGTTACAATTCTTTATGTTCACGCTTACCTTTACGTGATGATCTTCTATGCCATTCCATCTCGTTATTGATGGATATATGTGCCATCAAACCTCACTACAATCGACTATCAGCTAAATTCCGTCGAGAAGTCATCCGTAGTAGATCCGAATCCTGGAAAACTTATGTCTCCACCATTTCCCCGTCTACCCCGATATCATGCGTTTGGCATAAATTCAGGAATATTAACAGCCTTCACATTGCCCCTCCGCGCCATGCTTTGGTACACGGTGGCCGTACTGTTCACGATCCCCTTGAGATATCGAACCTCTTGGGTCAACATCTTGCCCATGTCAGCAGTAATGAGAGGTTAGACGATAATTTCCGCCGCCATAAACTTATGGAGTCGATCCCCCTCGACTTCTCTTCACCAGACACCTTTGATTATAATGCATGCTTTACTATGGATGAATTTGAACATGCACTCTCCAATTGTCCTAACTCCGCTCATGGCCAAGATAACATAAGTTTTGCCTAACTCACTAACTTAGCCCCCCTTGCTAAATCCTACCTCTTGCAATTTTATAATCAGGTGTGGATCCGTCATCAATTTCCTACCTCATGGAAACATGCTATTGTCGTCCCAATTGCAAAACCTGGAAAAGACCCGAGCTTGCCCTCGAGTTATAGACCAATATCCCTCACCAGTTGTCTTTGTAAATTAATGGAGAAATTGGTCAATACTAGACTTACTTGGTTCCTCCGTCAAAACACTATTCTCACTCCGACCCAATTTGGCTCTCAGAAAGATCGATCTACTCTGGACTCGCTTACGTTATTAGAATCTCATATCAAGCGTGGCTTTGAAAGTAAGTCCATCACCGTCGCCGTTTTCTTTGACATCCAGAAGGCATATGATACCACGTGGCGGCGTCCCATCCTGCAACTACTTCATGATAGTGGTGCCCGTGGCCATCTACCTTTTTTTATTTCCAACTTTCTTTCTGATCGAACATTCCAGACTCGAGTGGAGGGAATTCTTTCTAATGTCTTTCCACTCGTCAATGGTGTTCCCCAGGGCAGCGTTCTCAGCAGCAAACTTTTTTCCGCGGCCATAAATAAAGTCATTCAACAATTGCTGCCGGAAGTCCATGGCAGCCTGTACGTTGATGATTTTACCATCTATTGCACTGCCCGTACCCTCAGACATGCTCAACGTATACTCAACATCTCCATCCAACGGGTGATCGCCTGGGCATCTTCAGTTGGCTTTCAGTTTTCGGCTGAGAAAACTAAGGCAATAGTCTTCTATCGAGACAAACACTGGCTCCGTGGCCAGTCAATATCGCTTCGAATGGGACCCTCTCAGATTTCTTTCTATCCCAGTGTTAAATTCTTAGGTGTAATCTTTGACCAACATCTCAACTGGAGAGACCATGTTCAGTATACTAAAGGTAAAGGCCTTCGTGCTCTCAACCTCCTCAAAAAACTATCCCATACCACTTGGGGTGCCAGACGTACCACTATGTTGATGCTCTACAAGGCGGTGGTTCTTTCCATCCTCGACTACGGCTGCCCCATTTATGGGTCTGCCTCTGCTTCCGTTTTGAAGATGTTGGACCCTGTTCATACGCAGGGTATGCGTCTCTGTACTGGAGCTTTCCGTTCCTCCCCAAATACCTCCGTCTTAGCTGAGAGTGGCGAGCCCCCGCTCTCCCTCCATCGCGATTTAGTTACTATGCGCCGTGCATTAAAAATTAAACATAGTGACTCTCCCACTAATTCCCTTTTCAGTGATATCTTCATTCCCGATCCGTGTCCATCTTCCCCCTCCTTTCCGATTCGTGCTACAATTCTCCTCAACTCTCTTGACTTTCACATTGCTGTTTCGCCGCCTGTTGTCTCCCCTTCCCCCCCATGGGTTATCTCTCTCCCCAATGTTTGCACTCACCTCTCCTTCCTCTCTAAGAGATATCCTTTTGTCCCTAGCCATCACTGCCAACACGCACTCGAACACATACGTCGTAAAGGCCCCCATTTTGCCATCTTCACTGGCGGGTCTAAGACTGACTCTGGGGTGGGCCTCGCTGCTGTGTCCTCTACTAAGCTCCATCAGTTTTCTCTCCCGCCCCAAGCCTCTATCTTTACTGCTGAACTTTTAGCTATCCAATCCGCTATTGACATTATACGTGACACCCCTCAACAGCCCTTTATAATTTACAGTGACTCTCGTAGTGCCCTCGAAGTGCTCCGTGCTTATTCGTCCTCCCACGTAATAGTTTTAGCCATAAAACACGCTCTCCACGAGATGAGCCTACGTGGATTCCAGGTCCAGTTATGTTGGATTCCTGCTCACATCGGTGTCCGTGGCAATGAAGACGCCGATGCTGCGGCTAAGAATGCTATTTTAATGATCCCTCGCCAGCCCCACCTTCCGTTAGGTGATTGGCTGTCCTTACTCAAGCCTTCTATTCTTTGCACGTGGCAATCTCATTGGGATGCTCTACCCTGCAATAATAAACTCTGTGCAATCAAACCTTCTGTCCGTCCTTGGCCCTCGTCTTCCAGGTCTCACAGGTGTGAGGAAGTTTTACTAACTAGACTTAGGATAGGCCATTCCCGGCTGACTCACGGTTATTTGATGTCCACTCCCCGCACTCCGCCCCCTACCTGCTCCTCCTGTCATTCCCCTCTAACTGTTCGCCACGTCTTTGACTGCCCAGATACTGCCCGTCTGCGTACGGTTTGTTTTGGTACTAAATCATTCACTGACCTTTTATCCGATTCTCCGTCATTTTCCTTCCCCCCTATCGGACGTTTTTTGCGTCGCCTTAAGCTCCTTTCAGTAATCTGATCTAATCCTTCGGGCCAGACCTATGAGAGTTCCATATGGAGCTCAGTGGTCTGGTTAATCTGCTCTACATAACTAACTAACCTGATACAGAACTTACACGCTCTAACCAGATAATTACAGATCTTTGAATAGTTTAGTAATGGGAGTGGTATTGAGTCCTCTGATGTGGAGAACAGGCACCTGTGATAATAGAAAATGCTAGCTTTTATTATGATTTTAATTATTATTATTATATTTGTTTTCAGTACAAGGGTGGTGTGCGGTATAGTGGTGTGGGTGTACAGCATGTTGGTACAGGAGGGACCCCAACTACCTGGTCCGGGCCGGGCGGTGGTGGTGTTCGTGCCATGACTAGTGTGGCCGTGACATACCCAGCTGGTCAGGCACCACCCCAGCAACCAGGTGCCCCTAGTACTGCTGCACCTGGGGACAATGTTCGCCCACCATGGCCACCTCAGCCGCAGCAACAACAACAACAATACCCACCAGGTCAGGCACCACCGCCACGCCTTGTGGTAGGACAACCCGGCTGGCAGCAACAACAGCAGCAGCCACAACAACAACAACAACAACAACCAGGTATAAGAACTCAGGCTCCAGGTACACCCAGCCAGCCTGGTACACCTGGAGGTCTGTTGCCTCAACATATGCAACAGTTTCAGCAACAGATTCAACAGCTTTGTGTACACTTCCCACACCTTTCCCATCAGGAGGCCTCACAACTTATTCAGCGCATCCCGGCACATTACCGCCACATACAGCAGCTGGATAATGCTCAGCGCAGTGAATACCTCACTCAACTGGATGCCAAAGAAAGACAGGTGGTTACATTTTTCATATTGAAGAAACAACAGCAACAGCTGCAGCAACGACAGCAACAGTTAATACAACAGCAACATCACCAACAACAACAACAACAACAACAACAACAACAACAACAACAACAACAAAAAGTAGGAACTCCCCAGCAGTCCCCTCATGCCTGGCAACAACAACAGCAACATCCACAGCAGGCAGGGGGTCAGCCAGGGGGTCAGTACCCTCCTGTATCACCACACGCCCGACCTATGGCAGGCAGACCAGTACCACAAGGATACCCTGGATGTCAGACCGGTGGTGTGGTGTCACCCGGCCAAGGATCACCACACATGGTAGCCAGTGGTCAACTAACACCTGGACAACAACAGACTCCCCATGTGTCACCCCTGGCCTCACCACACGGTCACTCTCCGATACAGCGCCCTGATGGTACCCTGGTGGGTCATCCGGGAGCCCTGCAAGGTTCACCAGTACCCCAGAGTTTAGTTAACCAACAAAATTTAGTGAACCCCAAGACCAAAACAGCTCTAGCCATACACCTGACCAACAGACTGGCCGGTGGAGGTGTACACCAGGGTGGAGTGTTGCCACCGGGAGCTCAGCCGCCACCAGGGTCGCAACCTACAGTAGAGGTGTCACATGTTGTACAGAAACCTGGCATTCCTCAAGATGCACCTCAAGGTAAAGGCAAATATAGCTTTACATTTTTCCTCTTCACCAATGTATGTATGTATGTACTGTATATACTCAGGCACACACCCCATAGCTGGGGGTGGATGACTCGAGACAGAGCCCGAACAGAAACAACATTTAAAGTTCCAATTCTTAGAGTCTGGGACCACTTTTGCATTCCCTCGCCCCTTACTCTGTCTCGTCTAGTAAGTGAATTTTACAAGGGGAGGAGGAGTCCTAGCCCCTTGCCCCTCTTCACCAATACCTATTGATTTTAAGATTAACCTGGAGATGTCAATAACTACGGACGATGAGTTGCTGGTGACAAATTTATGTGTCATTACAGTGTACAGTCTATTTTTTTCCATGTGATGGTAATATGAATTCAATAGTATCTGATTTCTTGATATTGAATGAAAAAATACAAAAATACTGGGAAGGTATGGCAAGTATGGGTCTGAGAGTTAACATAGATAAAACAAAGGTCATGATTAGTGGAGTAGGGCGTGGAGCTATGGAAAGAAGCGGCGACTATCCATGTGCAGTATGTGGAAAGTAATTCAATTCAATGTTGTGTCTGTAGTGACTGGGTACACAAGAGATGTAGTGGAGCTAGAGGACCTTTGACAAGAATCATAGACTTTGAATGTGCAGTGTGCAAGGGAGATCTTGTATTAAATGACCCGCCTGTCAGTGTTGATTTCGACAGTGTAACGCTGGAGTGTGTGAAAAAGTTCTGTTACCTGGGCGATACAGTTTCCGCTGGAGGTGGCGCTGAAGCTAGCTCCATTGCTAGAGTCAGAAGTGGCTGGGGAAAGTTTAGAGAGCTGTTGCCACTCCTGACCATGAGAGGGCTCCCACCCCACCTTAAAGGGAAGGTGTATACCTCGTGTGTTAGGAGCGCGATGACCTATGCCTCTGAGACGTGGCCGGTTAAAGCGGAGGATGTCAATAGAATGGAACGAAATGAGAAGAGAATGGTGAGATGGATGTGTGGGGTTAATCTTAGGGACAGGGTATCGAGCGAGGAATTGAGAAGGCGTCTGGGCATTAGAAGTATCAGTAAAGTGATGCGCACGAGCCGACTTGATTGGTTTGGACATGTGGAGAGAATGGATGATCAGAACTGGGTGAAGAAATGCCGGACAGTGAACTTGGGGGGAGCTGCGCGTAGGGGTGGACCTAGAATGACGTGGCCTCGGGTACTCCGGTCCGATCTCAAAATAAAGAACTTGACAACACAGGCGGCCCTCGACAGGACCGCCTGGAAAGCTGCCATTTAGGACGTGAGACTGTAACCACAGCTTCTGTGGACAAACGGTCTTTAAACTTGTATGTATGTATGTACAGTATGTATGTATGTATTTAAATACCAAAATATGTTGTTGATGAAGAACATGTTTTGGTACAAGATCTTCGTAATAACGGAGTAATCAAGATGAAAGCATGACAATTTACCATCAGCTAAAAATATACAAACTGTCCAGTAGGTATGAGTGTGAGAGAAGGTCCCATGATTATGTACCAGCGCTCTTGGGTAACGTCACCAGTTAAGGGGATGCAGTTGGTTTTTCCGGCCCCTCTTCTCCCTCATGTTTAGCCCATTGGTTTTTAGATTTCAAGACATTTGCCCCATTAGTTTGGCAATTTTAAGACTTTACGCCCCATTTCTTTGTCAATATTAAGACCTTTCGTGCCATTTTTGGTGTCAATTTTTTTCCTGGCGAGCGATAGCGAGCCTGAAATTTTAAAAGGAATCGGCCGGGACATATTTCTACCGAAAAATTTACAAATTTATCTTGAAGGGGGGTCTAGGGTTTTTTTTTCTAAGCTTGATAGAGGTCTAGTGAGAAAACTAAGAAATAAAGGAATAAATGAATTAATATACCAAAATCACAAACAAAAAATGGTCTGTCTCCCCTTAATGTGTGTATGTTTGGTAACATCACCTGTTATGTGTATATGTGAAGATGACGGATAACCAAAATTAGGTGAATAGATGCAAGTCTGTGAACGTGGAGAATGCTCCAGTACTTGGGGGAGGGGTAGACTCAAAAATGCATGGGATCAGGTTCCATGATATGATTATGATCTCAAATTAAAATTAGGCTGCCCAGAACTGGGCTGCCTGAATTGCCACCATTAGGGCATGGGATGAAATTGTACCATTTATACAGTACAGTATATCACTTGGTCTTCTAATTGTACAGTACTGTACCGGTACTGTATTTCCCCATTTAAGGTTGTAGTTACTTTCTTGAAAATCAAGACTTAAGATTCAACATCTTCAAGTAAAGCAATTACTTTTCATTATTTTGATTGTAAATTTGGACCATTTCTGTCTGATTCACAGCTTAGTAATGAAGCATAACAACTTTTAAGTTAGTTTGGTTCCTAATTAATGGACAGTGTAATAATAAGGCAGCTTTAAGTGAGGAGTCTCTGTATATATGTATAATTTTGTGTTTGTGTAGAGTATGTATATTTGTTATTCGGTGTGAGTATCCTAGGTTCGAGTCCTTGGAGTGCCACATGTATTTGTTGATTTCATTAATTGAGTTTAGAAGTAAGGTTGGTTGGTGAAAAAATATGAATTATATTCATAACATTGTACTCCCCCCCCCCCCCCCCTCCTTAGGTGTCAGTGTGGGTGAGGGCCCAGTAATGATGTACCAGCGTCGTGCCCTGGGTAACATTACCAGCACCGTGACTAACAACTTGGTACGTCCTGGTGTGGTGGCAGGAGGGTCGGGTGTGGCGGTGGTGGCGGGTCACGGGTACCCTCGTGCCGCACCACCACCACCACAACAACCTCACCCCTCTGGCGCCACACCCGTCATGGCGACCTCTGCACCACACTATCCCAGACCGCATCTAGTGGGACATGACACCAATATTATGTGTAAGTACTTTAAAAGCTTTCTCATTCAGTTGTATGTCGTGTACTCTTAAGTAATTTGTTGTAGGTTTTTCTTTAATTATTATTTGTTTTTAAAATTGTTAATTATGAAGAGTAGGACTGCCTATTTAGGTAACCCTAGCAATGCATCTAAGCACTACCATATGCGAATTATCAAAGACATTCTTAACTGAAGCTTTAACCCTCTCGTGCACCGGAACGCGATTGCGTACTTTCAGGGATACAGTACTTTAAAAACCTTTGTAACCATCAGGGGTGTTTGGCAACCTTTAGTTTAGTTACTTCAACCTCTGCAGGTGTCTTTGAGCGATTTGTGGGCAAAAAACTAATTTTGGAGAGGTATTGCTCCCATCACACCTATCTTATCATATTAACTGGCTAGGACTACAGCAAATCTATAGTAATTACCTCCTACAATGATGAGTATGTTTAGGAATGATGACTGTATAAGTAAGTTGTAACTATGACTTTGTTTTAATACAGTACCCCGTGAGCTGTGCCTGGTGGGGTGTGTGTTCTATGTGGCAGACTACCATGGGGAGGTGACAGTGGAGACTCAACATGCCTGGAAGAGAGTCATTCAGCAGCATGGAGGAGAGGTCAGTACAAAGCCAGATTCATGCGAATTATAACCCACAAGCTTTGAATGGGAATCAAATCCATATGTATTCTCTAACCTGTAAAGGGCAGGCATTTTGATTAATTTTAATCACTCAACCCTTTTTTCCCTAAAAGAAGGGGTTAGGTAATAATCCTAATACTGGTAGCTCATGATCACGATCCTCATCTCTGCTTCATATAAACACCAATTAATCCTTTGTCATTTTCTTTATTGTCCTGTGGAGAGGAGTTCAATATATATATTTTTATTTGTTTTCACCAACCCACCAATTAATTTACAAATAAACCTAACTAATGAAATCAATGAAAGTTATGAATACATGTGGTACTCCAAGGACTCGAACGTAGGATACCGGTACTCACACCGAAATTCCGCACGCTATATTCAGCCCTCTGGACACTCCAGAATTCCCAAGGAGAGCATAGGAGAGGCATGGTGAGGGTGAGAAGTCACTCATAACAAGAAGAATCTTGGAAATGATACCGGGTATTCAAGTTTGTGGATGCCAATTGGCCTTTAATAGCTAATTTATATTGTAGCCTTATTTTTTAAAGAATGTATTTGAAAATATGTGAATTTTTATAATCATAATTGGTATATTTTGCAAGTTTTACATTATAAAAATGTACTGTTTTTTTTTTGTTTTTTTTTACAATTTAAGATTTATATTATCCCCCCAGGTTGTACCATTGTATGACACCCAGCGAGTGACCCACCTATTGTGCAAGCATCAGAAGTCTCCAGTGTTCATGCAGGCAGTGCGGGAGAACAAGCGCTGTATCACTATATTCTGGCTGAATGATGTCCTCCTCAGAGGCAAGATGGCACCACCTTGGCAAGCTATCCATCTCCCTACCCCATTTGGGTAAGAACAATTGTTAGGGTGTGCAGTATAATGATAATTAGAAGATAAATTTATAGTGTCGTGAATACTTTAAATCTTCTGGCCCGGCCTTGTTTGAACTTTCGCTGGCCTGAGATCCGGACCATTTTAGTCAGTTTCGTGATTTTCTCGTATTCATATTGCCACAATTAAATGGTTTAACCAAAATCAAAATTAAAGCACTGGGAAGTTGTGACACTGGTGCCATTGATTATATTTATGTCTAGAATGAAGATAAATATAATAAGTTTTTTATATTTATCTTATTATTGACATCGATATCTTTAACCCGGGAGCTGCGGGGAGACTCTTAAGAGTTCCCCCGGCGCACTGCGGGGAGACTCTTAAGAGTCAGAGAAAAAAAAAAATCAACTTTTGACATCGAAAAAAAAAAAAAAAAATTTTTTTTTTTTTTTTTTTTTTGGCCCCTGGGCCATGCAAAATCTCAGTCCTCTACCTCCCCTCCTTCCCCACTTTCCTCCTCTCCTTCAGTTATCACCTATTTTCCCTGTTATTCCCTTATTCTGAGGTATATTTTCGTGCTAACATTAGCGAGTTGCAAGCAGGGTGTTGTCATCACTGATGGCAAGCGAGTGCAAGAGAGAGAGAGAGAGTATCGATCGACTGTGTCTCAGTGGCCTTGGGGGAAATTGGCGGGAAAGCAGATTGCCTCACCCATACATTATACAACTCGCGGGCTATATCTCCGATTTTGACCATCCAAACGCTGTTTTCACTCGTTTTATTGTTGTTTCAGGTTAATACCTTTATAATCAACCCATAATAGGCGCATATGGATAAGTATTAATGCTATTAATGGCACAATGAATATTTTAGTGACGGAAACACCTCAAATACGTCAGCACAGGGGGACGTTTCCAATTACCCCCATGCGCACTTCAGAGGTTAATGGCACTAGTAAATTTACTAATTCTACTGTGGTTAATTTTTGCCAGAACAAAATTATTAACATAATTTTTTAGTACCGGAGGTCCGGTACTGCATATTTGTGTTATGTAAAGGAATATAGGAAAAGAAATGAGATGTTTAGTGACAATTTGTGTTTGCAGTAATGACAACAAGCCCTGCAAGGATCTGATTGTGAGTGTGAGTGGCTTTGAGAATGAGGAGAGGACTATCATCAAGCTGATGTTGCAGCTGGTGGGGGCCAAATACACAGGATACTTCTCAAAGCAGAACAGCCTTCTTGTTTGTAAAAAGTGAGTGATTCAGGCTGTTATTAATTTGTTGTTTATTAATGTTTTAGTATTTAGTAATATTTTTTTAGTTTATAGTTTGCAGTTAAGTGTCCTAATTTGTATGTATGTACTGTATATACTCAGGTACCACTCTATAGCTGAGGGTGGCCAACTCGAGACAGAGCCCGAACAGAAACAAAAATATAAATATATATAAAAAATATACCCACATCAGGTCGCCCAGGAGAAGACCCAGAGACCAAGGTTCATGAGGAGTCCCCAGTAAAATATTCCCAGGTCCCAGACCTCCCAGAGAAGTTCAAGTCACAGTAGGCAGACACGCAGTGGTACTAAACCACAATGCCCGCCCACATACTTCCAGGCAGGGCCCTTCATATATAAACCGGCTCCCCAGGCTGGGCATCTGACGATTTATTATCTAGTTCAACTGACGTAGCTTCGACTGCGTTTTCACTCCTCTATTCACAAGCATTCTCCACTCATTCCTATTCATCACCACTTCTCTTGCCCGTTATGCAGTCATCTCTCTATCTTCCAGCGCTTTTTTCACACCATCTCTCCATCTCATCCGAGGTCTTCCTCTCAATCTATTTCCCCTTGTTTCTGACTCATATATTCTCTTTGTAAGTCTTTCATCACCCATACGTTCAAACATGTCCATACCAGCATAGCACCCTTCTTTTCACTGGCCGATAAGGGTTCGTGATGTCCCACTCTCTTACGTACCTCTTCATTCCTCAATCTGTCTCTACGCATCACTCCACACATACTCCTCAAGCAGCTCATCTCCATCACATTCAACCTTCTTTTCTCTTGTACATTCAGACCCAATGTACATAAATTTAAAGGCCGAGCGCTCCACACGAATTGCGGTTCTGGTCTCACGTCCTAATGGCGGCGTTCAGAGCTGCCTTATTTGTCGGGTTTTTAATTTCTAGATCAGACCATAAGGTCTGATCCCATTTCATTCTTGGTCTGCCCCTTGGTGCAATTCCCTCCACATTCACGGACTTGTATCTTTTCACCGAACTTAATTCATCCATTCTCTCCACATGTCCAAACCATCCAAGCCTGTTAGTATGCATCTCATCACTGATGCTATTGATACCTAACCTTCTCTTCTGCTCTTCACTATACATCCTATCTTGTAGTTTGGCACCACACATCCATCTCACCATTCTTATCTCATTTCTAAAAGGAATTAAATTATCTGGCATCATCTGATTGAACGGGTTAAAACTGAATGGTTCCATGTAAAAATATGGTGTATGTTTTTACTCACTGTATGACTACATTATTTATGGTGACCAGACAACTGCATCATGACTGTATGTATGTATTTGTTGATTATAACAATGTAATTACATTTTCCGATCAGACTGGAGGGAGCGAAGGTGAGCAAGGCCCGTGAGTGGAAGCGTCCGGTGGTAAACGGTGTATGGTTGAGTGAGGTGCTGCTGGGCCAGAACACCCCACCTCTGGTCTATCACGGCACACGTTACCAACACTACCTCGATGACCCCCTACGCATCGACCCGTCACTCGCCTCGCATCTATTTAGTTAGTACAGTACTTGCTTTTAGTCTTGAATTATTTCTATTTTATTTTTTTGGTACAGTACATATATCTTGGCATTCATGCCTCTATCCTCCAGCCCTGGTCTACCACAACACACATTACCAACATTACTTGGATTATTCTCTCTGCATACTGTAGACTCATCACTGGCTCTTATTTAGTTAGTTATTATTCACCAGTAGGTTGGATTTGTTTTAATAATATTGGTACATGTAGCTTTTATTTTATGCTTCTGATTCTCCACCCCTGGTCCACCTCGGCATACACTACCAACAGTACCTCGACGACCCCTGTGTACACAATTTTAGGTTTATATATATATGCATTTTATTTTTTTTTATTTTTTTTTTTTGCATGTACAGTTGCGCTAATAAGTGATTACAGTTTCTTACAGTAGGTACTCTGGAAAAAGGCAAAATATGCCTGTGTATCCAGCTCAGTACCAGTACTTGCGCGGTCGTTCACGGTGTTGGCGGCGGCGGTAGCAGACTCAAAAAATTTACTATTCTGTATTTTTGTTTTATAATCAAACTTCAAATCTTGTCTTCCCCATGCTTTATCAAGATTACTTTCAAACTCCCTTATTGTTTCGGAATCGACTATGATGTCTCGGCACCATGTATGGTTTGATCAATAATTGGTATCAGCAATATTTACAGATGATTTCTTCTTTTTGAGTGAGATATACCAACATGTTCCTACACTTATCCACCTATTCAACATCTGACAGACATTAATACAGCACAGAGCAAGCCAAACGTAATGACAGCTGGGACATGACTCATTAGCGTGACCGTACAGTACCAGTATCTTTGTAGTATCCTCTGTTTAACACACGCTACCACCAACACTACCTTGATCATCCTCTCTACATTGATCATCACTCACATTGCATGCTTTCAGGATTTCTTTGTAATTATTATCTTCTTTTCCTTTAGATCCTCTCTGCTTTGATCCCTTACAAACCTCACACCTCTTTTTAATTAAAATATAAAACTTGCCAACAAAGTCAAACCAAAACTGGGACAAAGACAATATAAAGTCAAAACAACATATCAAAATCGCTATGTGGAAACAACGCTTACTAAAATAAAATTTATGAAATGAAAGAACACAATCCACCACATAGGGTGTACATTACTACATGAGCAAGTTAATCTGGTTCCCAAGCAAACTAATTGCACACATAACAACGCACTATCGTCACGTTCAGGAAATTAGTCAATTTGGGAAGTCCGGGAAGTCTGGGACGTTCTGGCAAATACAGTATTACTAAACTCTGCATGAATAAAAGAAACTACAATTAGTGTTAAAATGTTCTATTAAAATCAAATTTGCAACTTGACAAGACATTAACAATAGTACAAAATAAAAATATTGATAAGATATATATAATATTACAAAAAAGTATATACAGGGTGTTTTAAAACAACACTGCCAGACCTCATCTGCTAATTAGTAAATACAATAACGAAGAAGATTATCTAAGGACAAAATGCAAAATAATATACCATTAATGATTTAAACCGCATAGAGTAAAATAATTAGTGACACCCAGGTATGAGCTATAATCCGAACACGGGCTAGTGTCCCCCCTCCCCCCCAAATAGCCTACCTCTTGCCTCCCATCCCAGTTCGAGTTTTTCTTCGAAGCTTTGGAGTCATAACGAATCTTCTCATGTTTTTAATCATTTGCTCGGCCATGGTGCTATCTTCTTCTGTCATAGTGATTTTATTTACCTTATAATATCACATAAATATGGATTGTCGTTATTTAGGTGTGTCTCTGCCTTTGTTATTTTATACTCGTTAAGTCCAAGTGACGTAAATTGTTTGTTTTGGGTACCATTAGATGATTTTAAATATTCATTAGTGAACACCGTATACTTGTATGTCTACAGCTACGTAAAATCGTCAAACTTCAACCATGAAACTGATAGACATATTTCGTTAGTACTCTGTGATAATAGTAACGTACTGTAATGAGGTATTTCTATTGAAACAGTAAATTGCGCAGGAACAATTTTTTCCCATTCAAACAGTTTCACGAACGATTAAATTACCTATAGCAGTGACCCTGACCCAGACTTGAGATTCATTATTTTACCTCTTGGTCATCGTTACAAATGGTGCATATCTTTTTACGCTACTTGGATTATAATACTTAGCAGTTTTCTTCTAATTGCAAAATATCATTACCAATTTTATGTTACTTTGATTTTGTAATTATTCATATGTGATTAGGTCATTAGATATCTCCTCTTTACCTTTTTTACTTGGTAATCATTCATATTATGTATCATATGTTTTGTGCTGAGCTCAGAACCCTGTTTTGCTGCATTTCTAAATAACCATTTATCTCCGTTACAATATATTTTTGGTAAAAATAGAATAGAAATATGTGTATTATATATTTTTATCAATGTGGTCGTCATACTCTGGCAGTGTTGTTTTAAAACACCCTGTATATAGCACTCACTAACGATAGTGCTATCGGGTAGGTACCTGTAAGCATAGCATGCCTCTTTAGTCAGTACCACAAAGAATTTTAGGTTTATCCTTTTTCTTGTCTACGGTACTGGTACCTCCTTGACAGGTAGTATATATCAAGATTTTTGTTCTTGTTATGCTTCGGTGATTTTCGTATTGACCTAGCACGTAGCTCTCATTGATTCAGTCAGTACACGCATTTAGGCTTTCCAGCTTTCTTCTCTGCCGCTTTAGCAATTTTGATGCATTTTTGTTTCTTCTTTTCATTATTTCTCAATTTTCTCCTCGTCAAACTATCAACTTACTTTGCACCTATTGAGCCAGTGTTCAGAAGTAATGTAAAATGCCTTTCTTCCTCACGAAGCTCCCCAAAAGGATGGCCATAGCAGAAACTGTCTCCAAGCTCCCAGTCTTGCCCCCATTACCCACGCTACAGGGTTATTTACACTATGTGGATCAAGACCATTAAGGGGGGTCACCAGTTTTTTTATCTTTTTCTCCTTTTCCCTGGCTTGTATCCATTCGGCCCCATACAGCCAACTGTTTTAAGACGTTTATCCCCATCCAGGTGTCGATTTCATCCTGGCGAGCGATAGCGAGCCAGCATTGGTATGGAAAAATCCGGCATCGCCGGAGAAATTTTTCTATCGAAAAATGTACAAATCTAGCTTGCTGACAAAACAAAAATATGTATATGCTTCCTCGCTACTGCTCGCCAGGAAAATATTGACACCTAGATGGGGGTAAACGTCTTAAAACAGTAGGCTGAATGGGGCCGAATGGATACAAGCCAGAGAGAGAAAGAAAAAGAGGTAAAAAAAGCCGGTGACCCCCTTTAACACCAAAGGAGCAGACCAAGAGCAGTCCCTCACCTGGACGGCAGTTCTTTTATTTCATACATTTTATTTTAGTAAGCGTCGTTTCCACATAGCGATTTTGATTAGTTATTTTGCCTTTATATTGTCTTTGTCCCAGTTTTGGTTTGTTTAGTTTGCAAGTTTTAAATTTAAATTATTATGCTGTTTTCTTTACCCCTGTACTTATGTGTGTACAGTATAAATGTATTTTAGCTTAGAATTCTGCTCAATATTGATGAGTTAATGTTACTCCTTCATGATCTTTTAGTTATTTTATTGTAAGTATTGTAATCTAGTCCATTATTTTCCCATTTAGATTTTGTAAGTAATTTATATTCAACAAATTTATATTGCTGAAAATATACAAAATACAATTCTCTTCCCTCAGCTGCTTGGAAGTATCCCATCAGTGTGTCAAAGGAGTCTGTGGAGAAGGCCAAAGCTGTCAGAGAAATGGCATTAAGGAAAAGGAAAACTGAAGGCGAAGGTTTGTACTACTAGAACATATAGTACCGTAAATACGTTTTTATTAATTTATGATATACTGTACTCATGTTTATTATATAAGGAAAAGTAATTGAAATGAAGGAGACCGTTAGTATATATATTAATAAATGCTTTTTTGTATTAATGGTATTTTCATGTCGTGAAACTTAATGGTAAGTCTTGGATTAATTCACTGTTCTCACTATAGCAGTTAAGTAACTTTGGAGTAAACATAGGAAGTTATTGAAAACTTATTTGGAAGTTCAATTTGAGCACACCACAACTGTGCACCCTGAAGAACTGTTGTAGAGTTTACTTCTTAACCCTTTCACTACCGGGATGTCTGTTGTTATATTTCAGCTATATTTAGACTATTTTATGCAGCTTTGGAAGGATATGTGGTAGTTAAAAGGGTTAATTGAGATAGTCTGTAGACTCTTATTTTCTACACATCCGTCCTAAGATGAAAAAAATCATCGAATAATTGCTGGAATATAATGAAAAGGACGTCATTGGTACTGAATGGGTTAAGTGGTATAAGCATAGTGCAGTACGGTACTGTACTGTACAACATTTTCACTATCCCTCATAGCACTCAGTGTAGTTCATCAATTGTTTTGTGCAGTTCTCACTTAATACAGAAAGAGGCAAAACAAATTTACTGTTTACTCTGTAACTAGAGATTCAACTCCCGTACCACTTACTTTTACATTCTCTTTGTAAGGTGAGCAAGAAAACAAGCGTAGCCGTCTAGAGCCACCACCTGCTCCTCACCTGAGTGCTGGACCAATACCTGTTGGTCCCCCACCTCAGGCGATGATGGGTGGTGGTCTGAGTCCTCACCCTCTCCACCCTAACTTGAGTAACTCTACTGGCACCCCGACCCCTACACCAGCACCGGGCATGCCACGTGCCGCCCTCACTATCATCAACAAGGAACTGCCACCTGAGGACCTCAGACCACGCATCCTACTTTCATCCATCAAAAATAAGGAGGCTATTGAAAGGGTAATATTGGTTATCATATAGTCTATTTTTTCCAGCTGACTGTAATAATTGCCATATCCTCATCTTAATTACTTGCTCTTATGAAGATTTTCTAGCGAAATATGTTGTTAATTATGAAACCTGGCAATAAGATGATGCACAGACACAGTACATATATACATATGGGTTTAAAGACCGCAACCATCCATAGTGAATGTGGCTTCCATGGTACAGTTATTACAGTACTGCACACAGTGCAAAACAATCATACCATGGTGGCTACAGTCTTTACTGCAGCACAGTACAACAAAGTCTTGTCACAACAACCAGACGACATAGTGATGTCCGGTCAACGCCAGGATCAAGACAACAGTAAGTACTACATTTTCCCATTAAGTTGATCTTTCTCACTATTACCATTGCTAAGCTATTAACCCTTTCACTGCGAGTGACGTTCTGGAACGTCCTGGCAAGTTACAGCAATTTCCAGGCTTTAACCCTTCCTACCCGGGCTGCCTTAGGTAATGACAGCACGAAAGAAGGGCCAATACCCGGTATGCCTTATCTAAGGCATGAGCTTAATAGCCTAATTAAGCTTGGTCCGAACGCCGTGCGTACGACGTATGTCAACAAACCCAAGCGTTCGTCACCGCACCTCCGAAAACAAGAAGGAGAAGACTCCTCAATGTTATTGTTATGACGTCATGACGAAATTAGTGTCTGAAAAGCCCCCATATTGGCAACATCTCTGCAATATTGGCTCCACTGAAATCGTCATCACAACTGAACCAGTTGACTTACAGAGCTCTACTCAATGCCAAAATACAGATTGAAAACCGCACTACGATTATAGATGAGTGGGAAAGTTCTAGCAGTGAAAATAAACATAAATACGGTAGCCTAGGCCTAGACGTTTTTCGGCCATATCGCCCGGGTAGGGGCGACCTTCATTGGCTGAGACAGCCCGGGTAGGAAGGGTTAGAAGCCTGTAAAAAACGTAAAAATTGAGTGTCAGTGGGCGGGAGCGTGAGGGGCCCATCTCCGACCCTCGGAGCACCGAGTGGCTCACTGAGGTTGACTGTGTCTCCCAACAGTGTAGCCAAGCGAGCGAGTGTTAAATAATAGCGGGTTTCCCGCGTTTCACTGGCACCAAGTCTGCGGGTGAACCAGACCACGTACGGGGCCCGTTCTGGTGTCATTTTGAAGCTATTCTCGCCTAGTTTTCGGCAGAATACACTTCATTTAATGCAGATGCTTGATTTATCATTCAGGAGTGCCTGAATATGCCCTAAATAGCCTAAAAATGGCCGCAGCCAAAGGGTTAAGGCCATAAGGCCCTATATGGGCCGATTCTGGGGGTATGGAGCATAAGAGGACAGTCAAGTTGGAGGGACTAGAAACCGCACGATTTATTGATGAGATGCGTACTAGTAGGCTTGGATAGTTCGGGCATGTGGAGAGGATGGATAAACTAAGTTAGGTGAAAAGATGCAAGTACAAAGTAGTACAAAGGAAATCAAGCAACAACAGATCTAGTGACCCTTCTAGGTTGCTTGTCCTCCAAAACAATGAGGATCAAGTGTCCAAACAGTGGTTTAGAGTGGGTAAGGGAACATTGGAAAGGGAACTACTGCCCTGTAACTAATGTCCGTGGCAGGATTAGGAAGTTAGTAGAGGACAGATGGGTTAGTAACTGAGTGGGGGATAAAATAAAGTTATTCATTTACAAACGCAGTCAGTCGCGGGTTTGATGCGAGATATTTGTCTAGGCGGAGTTTAAATGAATCAACGGTGATGCAGTCTATAACGTTTCGGGGAAGCCCATTCCACAAGTTGACAACTCGATTGAAGAAGAAATTCTTAGATTCGTGCGAGTTAAAAGATTTACCAATAATTTTGCAACCGTTTCCCCGTGTGTAATTAGATTGGTCGATAGTGAAGTACTTACTACAGTTCATATTGTCGATGCCTTTGATGATTTTGAACACTTGAATTAAGTCACCTCTTAATCTGCGCTGGGTTAAAGGAAATAGATTTAATTCTCTAAGACGCTCTTCGTATGGTTTGTTCTTTAGGCTAGGTATCATTTTGGTAACTCTACGTTGAACTCGTTCTAGCTTGTTTATATCTTTTTGGTAATAAGGGCACCAGGATTGAACGCAGTATTCCAGAAGAGGGCGGACTAAGGAATTGTAAAGGGTTAGGATAACTTCTTTGGATTTATGCTCAAATGACCTGCCTATAAAGCCAATTATTTTGTTTGCCTTCTTAACAACTTCTGAACATTGTTGACTCGGTTTTAGGTTACTCGATATTGTTACTCCCAGATCGGTTTCTCTGTTTACATTCTTAAGCTGAGTGCCATTCATCGAATAGTTTGCTTTCTCATTTAGGTATCCGATATGTAGTACTTTTCATTTATCCGCATTGAAACTCATTTGCCAAATTTGGGCCCAACATGACAATTTATCTAGATTGTGTTGCATATCGTCAACTTGTTCTTTTGAGAGTACGCTATTTGCAATTTTTGTATCGTCAGCAAATTTTGAGATTGTACAGGTGAGACCCTCATCTATGTCGTTGATGTAAATTAGAAAGAGAATTGGTCCTAGTACCGATCCCTG
The DNA here is from genome assembly GCA_032716605.1 of Paralithodes platypus. Classification (NCBI taxonomy): domain Eukaryota; kingdom Metazoa; phylum Arthropoda; class Malacostraca; order Decapoda; family Lithodidae; genus Paralithodes; species Paralithodes platypus. The sequence continues at coordinate 768,550 of CM064554.1, forward strand.
GGGTACCCCGCTACTTACATTGGTCCAATTAGATGCCTTACCGTTTATGACTACTCTTTGCTTTCTGTTGCTGAGCCAATTTTCTATCCATTTCAACACACCGTCTTGTATTCCATGCGCTTTTAGTTTTAGCAGTAAACGTTTGTGGGGAACTTTGTCAAAGGCCTTTTGAAAATCAAGGTATATAATATCTACAGCTTTACTCTCATCGTAGAGGTTGAGGATATCGTGGAAGAAGTCTAAGAGGTTTGTTATTTAACAGGAACGTTTTTTACGAAAGCCGTGTTGAGTATCTTTAAGTATGTTATTTTCCTCTAAGTGATTTACGAGTCTGTTTCGTATGACCGTTTCTAGCATTTTACATACAACTGAGGTTAAGCTAATTGGACGATAGTTACTGGGTAGGGATTTGCTGCCTTTTTTTAATATCGGTGTTACGTTGGCTAGCTTCCACTGATCAGGCATAGTTCCAGACTGCAAGGATTTATTGAATAGTAATGTCAGTGGTTTGGAGAGCTCATCCTTAGCTTCCTTTAAGAACTCTAGGCGAGATTGTATCAGGTCCAGGCGTTTTATTTACCTTGAGTTTATCTAAACAATTCAATACTTCTCTCTCTGTAATGGTGATATTGCTTAGAACATCTGAATTATCAATCTGAATCGGCGATGGTGTAGGGATATCACTGAGGTCTTCTGTTGTAAACACTGATGCAAAGAAGGTATTGAGGGCATTACTCATTTGTACTTCGTCTTTGGTGTATTCTCTATTTTCATCGACTAACGGTCCAACAGTTGAAGTAACTACTTTTTTCTTTCTGATATAACTATAGAATTCTTTCGGGTTTGTTTTACTTTGATTCGCAATATGTAATTCTAAGGTCTTTTTACTTTGCTTAATTAACTTTTTGGCTTTGCGTCGTAGCTCTACAAATTTCACCCGTTCTTCGTCATTTTGTGAGGATTTTAATCTATCATTAGCAAATTTTTTAGCAAGCAGGCAGTTTGAAATATCTTTATTCCACCATTTGGGCTTATTATTATGGCCTGGACGCCGTATTTTCGATGGTATGCAGTCTTGCACTGCTTTTAGGTAAGTGGTTTCGAATAACTTCCAAGATGTATTTATGTCGTTATTGTTATTTAAAAAGCTCCAGTCAGTTTCTTTAAACATAGCTCTAAGTTTATGGAAGTTTGCTTTCTTGAAATTAGGGACTTTTTCGATGCTACTATTTGGTTCGTTACTAGTAAACTTTAAAGTGAAAGTTATCGTACGATGGTCGCTGTTACTGAATTCATCACCAACATTCAAATTCTCTATCAATTCTTCTTTTGTTGCAAGTACAATGTCAAGAACGTTATTACCACGGGTCGGCGTTCGAACAAATTGATAAAGCGAACTCTCTTGCAAGTTCGTATACAAGTCATGTCCGGAGTGTGAAGTAAGAGTATCGTCCCACTTGGTCACAGGTAAATTAAAGTCGCCAAAAATTACGGTGTCTTGTGAGTTACTTACATCTGCAATTTGTTCGTAAATTTCTCGGTCAGTTTGTACTGATTGAGCTGGAGGTCTGTATATTAACGCAAGTATTATTTTTGTACCTTTATTATTCTTTATTAGCACAAAAGATGTGTCGACGTTCACAATTTGAGGTTTTGACAAGAGGGTAGGGTTAAGACTTTCTTTGATATAAAGTAAAACGCCACTTCCATTTCAATTTATTCGGCTTTTCTCAAACATTACATAACCGGGAAGTGAATACTCTGCTAAAAAGTCTCTATCTTCTGTATTGAGCCAAGATTCTGTTATGCCAATCACATCATAATTTTCTGTAAACACTAGCTCCTCTAAATCTGAAAATTGATTGCGTATGCTACGAGCGTTTGCATAGAAAACCTTTAAATTTGTTATTTTAGAACTCACGGAACGCTCTTTAATAATATTTTTGGTTCTTGTCGGATATACATTTATGTTCATGGCTGTCCTCGGTCCTCGCTGTCTTCGGTCCTTATCGCTGGTGGTCCTCGGTTGCCTCTGTTTTTTGCTTGGCGTTGGATGATTTATGTCACTGCTGCTTTTTCTCGGATGGAGTTTTTTTATCCATGGCTGCGGACTGCTTCGTGTAGGAGACGACCCATGCGTGCTGAACCCACAGGGTTTAGATGAGTGCCATCCTTGCGGAACAGAGTAGGCTGGTTGTAGAAGTTGTCCCAGAGGTTGATGAATTCAACTTCTTCCCTGAGACACAAATATTTTAGTCGGCTATTTATGCTGAAGGCCTTGTCGTAGAATTTGTCAGGTGCGTCGATCTTGGGGAGAATGCCTGAGATGATGATATTCCTTGACTTGTTTTTGTAGTGCTGGATCATCTTGCGATATTTCTCCATCAACTCTTAGGATCTGGTGCGCATGACGTCATTTGAACCAGCATGGATGACAAAAAGGGTATTTTCATTTGCATCCTTTGTGGTATCTTCGAAGGCTTCCACAATGTCGTCCAGTCTAGCTCCTGGGATGCAAAATCTTTTTCGTCGATTTGGGACTCTGTCGCAGAACTCTTCGACCTGTCCTCGTAGGATGGAATCCCCAACGAGCCTGGTCTCTTCTGGTTCGTCTTCCATCTCTACCAATATCTCAAATCTGTTTGACATTGTGACTGGTAGATGAGACCTTTTCTGCGTTGGCCGTGCACCGTTCCTCACTGGTGTAAATCCGGAAACCTGTGATGGCGGGACTCTGCGTACAGGTCGGGGAGAGGAGTGGTTAGAATGGGGGCGAGGGGTTGGTACTGTTCGTGCTAGCAGGCTTCTTGCACGAGGAGTTGGGGAGAGACTAAGGTGAACAGGGCGGCTGTCCTGGTTTGATGTCGGCTCAGGTTCGTCAGAAGATGCTGCAGTGGCTACTGCAGGTGTTGGATTGTTGGCAGATGATGTTGGGGCGGTGGTGGATGTTGGAGTTGAAACAATTGGAGTTAGTGATACTCCAACGTTGAGTGTTACAAACTCTTGGAGTGATTCCAGCTTCCTGGTGAGGGCATTGATCTTGTTGTGGGCTTCATCCAATTTTGCTGTCAAATCCTCTCATTGCTGGCAGAGTCGGCAGACTTGTGGATCGGCAGGAGCAAACATGGAAGCACCAAGCCTACCGGTGCAGTTCGTACAGGCACGAGGCATGGTGACGATCACTTTCTACAGATCACTTCACTCACTTAACCCGGTGAGACCCAGCGTCGCACGTGTTGCGTCGGCAGTGTTTGATCACCAACTCCCAGCGACGCATCACGTGCGTCCGACATATAAAAAACACTTACGTGGCTCGTAAGGTAGGAAATGGCAGGAGAATAGGAGGGGGAGGTACCGTAGTGTGTGTGGGAGCCGGGCCAGTAGGTGTGAGCGGGCCGAGACAGCCGCGCGGCTGGTGGTGGTGGGCTTAGTGGGGATAGTTTACACCCTTAGTTCACCGCCACTTTGAACCTTCATTACTCCGGTCGTATGGGAGCTAGAGGCTTGAGATTTATGTGAGACACTCCTTAGGATGTATGCCGTACAATGCCATACTCAGTTTTTACCCTAGTGCTCCCGGGCGGGTGGTCATGCGGGGGAGACGAACTATTGAAACCCCCCCCCCCCAAATGACCGAAATGATTTTTTTTTAATTTTTGTCTTCATTTCTCACCATTCTCTTCCATTTTGGCTCAACACATTTTTTGAGGCTCCCCCCCCCCCAAAAAAAAAATTTCCGAGGTGATTTTTTTTTTTTTTTTTTTTTTTTCATTTCTCATCCTTGTCTTCCATTTTAGCAAACAAAAAAAAGAAGTGAAAATGGCTTGGGACTGGGGTGAACAAAATATTATAACTAGCCGGGGCTCAACGGGTTAAAAACACTTAACTCACTTTAAAAACACTTCACTCCTTTCAGGTCGCTTCACTTACTTAACCCGGCAAGCGCGATAGGCCTCACGGAAGGCTTCCTATAGGGAACGCGATAGGCCTCACGGAAGCAGGACCATAAAAAAAGCCTTCCAAAAAAAAAAAGGGCCTATCAAAACAAAGGATTTTGTCTCTAGGTGAGATAATTCCCCTCTAGTACTCATCCATGTGTTTCTCACCCCTCCCCCTCCCCTCCTTCCCCACCTTATTCCCCCCTCCCCTCACTCCTCAATTATCACCTATTTATCCACTTATTATCATCATTTATCGGTTATTTTTCTCTCCCGTGATAATGTAGCACAAGTGGGTTGCATAAAAGATCGTTATGCAACACCCAGACACCGGCACACACCGCCCCGCTCGTCTCAGTTGACTCCCAGACAGCGAGAGGGGAGGGCTGCCTGTGTCTCTCTCTCGCCTGAGATTATGACCGGGTGGCCAATATCTTCGTTTTTCACCACCCAAATGCTTTTCCCACTTATTTTAGCACTCTTGAAGGTTCATATATACATCATATATGTAAAATAAAAGCATACCGAAAACAAATAATGGTTTATATTGTAAATATAACGAATTCTGTCAGAATCCAGGGCTAGAAATGCACAAATAACTACCCTAGCACCTAGGTCTATATCGCGCTTGTCAGGTTAAATAGGCCTAACCGAAAACAAAAAAGTTGAAATACGCACAAATAGGTTATCAGCGGTGATAGCCTAACCGAAAATTAAAACAAAACAAAATTAAATTTGAATACGCAGTGATAGCCAAACCGAAAACAATTTTATTTTTATTTAAACAGAAATAGGCCACCAGGGGTTATAGCCTATCCTAACCGAAAACAAAAATTATGAAATACCGTTACGCAGAAATAGGCCACCAGCAGTGATAGCCTAACTGAAAATTTAAAAATTGAAGTACGCAGAAATAGGCCACCAGGGATGATAGCCTAGACTAACCGAGAAAAAAAAATTATGAAATACCGGTACGCAGAAATAGGCCACCAGTCTGTGAACTTGGGGGGAGCTGCACCAAGGGGAAGACAAAGAAAGACGTGGGATCAGACCTTACGGATAAATAAACTGACAAGTGAGGCAGCTCTGAATAGGTCTGCCTGGAGATCTGCTATTAGGACATGAGACCGGAACCGCACTTTGAGTGGAGCACTCAGGTCTTAAAATTTATGTATGTACTGTATATGTATGTACAGTATGTATGATAACCAAACACTTAGTGCACAATGCCCTCACCTTGCCCCTTACACATGACATGTCTATCTATTTACTCAGGCCCAATCCCCACTTTTCCTATTTTTTTTTTATTTTTTTTTTGTTTTGTCATGTAACGACCTAAATTTCAAATGGCTACACAAATAGAAGACCAAATTCCCAGCCCTCCTGATGAAAAATTGGCCCAAAATAAAACCCACCCATTGTATATGCTTTAAAAATATATAGCAGATTTAGTGTTACTGGGTTTATGATATATGGTCAAACACATTAAAACACTAATGACTATACTGTACTGTACAATGAAAAAAAAAAATACTTCCAGTGGAAACAAGCTACACATTATATACTCCGGAATACCTCCGTTTTCTCAAAACGTAAATGACCGAACTTTGAAATTGATAGACTCAGTAACTACTGGTCGTACGAGGTTCATTCATATTCCATTGGAAAGTGTGTCTATAAACTGTGTGCCATTTTCTTATACCACCCCCCCCCCCCCACCACCACCACCCCCACATTCGTGCATAGTATTTCGTCAACAGTCGGAAAAAGGTGGAAACAAATAAAAAAATTTCACCTACATTATTTTTCTTATCGACTATTTCCAAAACTCGATACAATATAAAAAAATACACAGTAAAATTCAATAAATATCAATTGTAAGTTGATTGAACACTAAAATATGATGATGTATGGGATTTTGTAGGACAATGATAAATTTTGAGTACAGTAGTATATATTTGACCCTTACTTTTTCTTATTACGAGTTCTTTGATCTGAATGTTAAGTTGAAACAAGGGTGTGTGATGTCCCCATGGTTGTTCAATATATATATATGGATGGAGTCATGAAAGAAATACAAGGAAGAGCAGTGTCTGTTGGTGTACCACTGATAAGGAAGGGAAACGAGTGGAAGCTACTTGTACTGCTGTTTGCCGATGATACAGTTCTGATGAGCGATAGTGAATGGGAGTTCCAGGGTCTGGTAAATATATTTGGAACAGTGTGTGAAAAACTGAATCTGAAGGTAAATGCAGGGAAGAGCAAGGTTATGATCTTTGAAAAGGGTGCAGCCACAGAGTGTGAGGTGAGGTTGAACGGTCAGGATATGGAGAATGTCAGCTCATTTAAGTATTTGGGCAGTGTTTTGAGTAAAGATGGGAGTATGGATGAAGAAGTAGGGAAGAGGGTGGCATTCTGAGAGTGAGGGTCTGAGTTTGGAGGATGAGACAGTGAAGCACTTGAACGAAGCAACCAGCGGCTTCAGAGATGGAGCTGCTTCGAGCCATGAATGGATGCTTCACATGTCTCACTCCCCAGACTGGAACAAGACCTCACGGGCTTCACCGTGTTGAGCGGTGGAATGTACAGGCTCTCAGCCTATGCCCGAGAGGGAGTAGTTGGAATATAGAAAAGAAAAAAAAACAGGGGAAGAGGGTTGTAGGAACACTGAAAGCAGTAACAAAAAATAGGGTGGTCAGCATGGAAGTAAAGAAGTCCTTGCATGACAGTGTGGTAATCCTGACTAACGGGAGTGAAGCATGGGCGTTGATGGAGAGACTCAGACCAAGAGTGAGAGGGGTGGAAATGAGTTACTTGAGAAGTGCATGCGGAGTTAGTTGGAGGGATAGACAGACGAATGAGGAAGTAAGAGAGAGGTGTGGTGTGGATGTAGATGTGCTGGAAAGTGTGAAAAGGAACACCTTGAGATGGTTCGGCCATATGGAACATATGGGAAGCGAGAGAATGACTTGAGAGTGTACGAGAGCGAGGTGGAAGGACAGATAGGGAGAGGTAAACCGAATGAGAGGTGGAAGGATGGAGTGAAGAAGTATATGAGTGAAGGCGGTGCTGGATGGGAGGAGGGGCGTCGCTTGACTGGGGACAGAGGTGCATGGGGGCGTTTTGTTCATGGCCACCCCTTCAGGGATCACAGCGTCCGGCAATAGATAGAAACTTAAAACACTATTTTCAGTTGTGAGGTACCGATCTACATCTCTCATAGTCTCCTAAATGCGTGCCAAATCTCATTGAATTCAGACGAAGTCATCCAACACGTTCTATAGTAAATACTGTACTGGTAGATCCCTTTGAGAAAATTTAATGAGGTTGCAGATAGAATAACTAGCAAAAGATTTTTTTGAAAACCTGTGTCAATGTGTTTATTTTGTTTATCCATTTGAACAGAAAGTGTTGGAACTGGGAGGTTACCTTGCTGGGTCTAGTGTGGAGGCCAGCCACCTGGTGATGGGCTCCAACACCGCCCAGCGTACTGTCAAGTTCATGTGTGCTGTTTCCTCCTGCCGATATGTGGTCTCTCTACAGTGGCTCCTACAGTCGCATGCACAGGCCAAGTTCCTCCGTAAGTAAATTAATCTTCTTGCCTTTCTCTCTGGGTTCAGCTCTACAGTATTCTCTTTATTCTCTCTCCCCTACCCCCTCCTCTTTCTTTCTTCCTCTCCTTTCTCTTGTTTATCACTTCCCAGCTTATAGTCAAGTTCATGTGTGCCATGTTTTCCTGTCACTATAGGTATTTCCTACAGTGGCTCCTATAGTTTCATGCACAAGACAAGTTCCTCCGCAAGTCAATTAATCTTCTTGCCTTTCTCTCCTCTCTCCCCTCTCCTCTCAAATCTCCCATCTCTCCTCCCCATCTTTCCTTTCTTTCCTCTCTCATCTTTTCTCTTCCTCCTCTTCCCTCCCTTATCCACCACTGCCCAGTATACAGCTAAGTTCATGTGATGATATTGAAGTGGTTTTATACTAGCCTGTGGAGCCCTCATAAGGCTAGTGGTCAAGTGTATGTGTGCTGTGTACTCCTGCTCCTAAAGCCTTCTATGTTGTCTCCCCACAGTGGCTTCCGCAGATTATGTTCTGGTCAAGTTCCTTAGGCAGATAGGGAATATTTGTTCTTCTCCCTTCTTATCTCTTTCTCTATATATATCTCTCTCTCTCTATATATATCTCTCTCTCTATATATATCTCTCTCTCTCTATATATCTCTCTCTCTATATATATATATCTCTCTCTATATATATCTCTCTATATATATATCTCTCTCTCTCTATAATATATCTCTCTCTCTCTATAATATCTCTCTCTCTCTCTCTCTCTCTCTCTCTCTCTCTCTCTCTCTCTCTCTCTCTCTCTCTCTCTCTCTCTCTCTCTCTACTTATATTATAATTCTCTCTCTCTCTCTCTCTACTTATATTATAATCTCTCTCTCTCTCTCTCTCTCTCTTTCTATAAATCTCTCTCTTTCTATAAATCTCTCTCTCTCTCTCTCTCTCTCTCTCTCTCTCTCTCTCTCTCTCTCTCTGCATACATACTGTACATGTGTACATACATTGCCATTTTTTTACTATGAGTTTTAGGAACATTTTATTTTGAATATTTTGTATTCATCATGTAAGTAGCATAATGGTTCAAGAAGTTCACATTATTTTGTATTAAAACGATCAAGTCTAACTGGATGTGAAGTCAGATATCTCTATGACAGTATCAGAATACTATATTTAACATTCTCACCTAGGGTTACTGTGATTTATTTAAGTTTTGTATTGAAATATTGTTACATATATTAACTACATTCATTATCTAAATCTAAAGTTTAACTTTCTTTACAGCTGAAGAAAACTTCTTAATGGATATGCCCGAATATGAGAAAGTGTTCAAATTCAGCCTTAAGGATACTCTTCTTAAGACAAACAGGAGGCAACTTTTTTCTGTAAGTACTGGTTGCTGTTCCCTATTAATTATTGTGTGTCTACAATTAATGAAATTACTGATTCATGTGGTTGTTGTTGTTCCCCAGGCTGTCTGGCCGAGCAGCCCCAAGATCCCGAGCAAGGCCAAGGCCATAACTAAGCGCCCCCACAGAACCCTCCCAGCTTTTACTAATAAGAAAGCCCAGGTGACCGAAGCCGCTCCCAGGCGAGGGGCTGAGGAGGGTGATGAAATGCCTGGGACACCAAAGCCCCACCCAGTGCCCTGTGCCCCTTAACAATTATGAAGGGAAAGTTGATTCATGTGGTTATGAGGATGCATGAGGTCATGTACAGCAATGAGTCAGAGTGAAAGAAAGTCCAGTTGAGCGTTCCAGGCAGCTCGGTCTTTGGTATCCCTGTTAGTCAGTCCTTTGGCTGTGAGATCAGGGTATACTATCTGATCCCGTGTCTGTTTTGGTCTACCTCTCCTGGCGACTCCCTCCGCATCCATAGAATTGCTTTTCTTAACCCAATTATTCTCATCCATCCTCTCCACATCTCCATACTAACTGAGCCAGATCCACCGCATCTCCTCACTAATGCTCTCAATGCTGAAACACCCTCTGAGTTCTACATTGAGGGTTCTGTCTTTCATAGCAGACCCACATATCCATCTCACCATCCTCATTTCATTTTGTTTCATCCATAGACTACAGTAGATCTGGACTGGACACGAAAATGGAACTTTGCAGTAAGGGTCCTAAAATCGGAGAACGAACCCCCAAGTTCGAACCTTGAAACCGCAAAAATTTAAAATTTTCGCGGTTTCGAGGTTAGAACTTGGGGTTTTGTTCTCCGATTTTGGGTCCCTTACTGCAAAGTTCCATATTCGTGTCCAGTCCAGATCTACTGTAGTCTATGTTTCATCCTATTTATATTTTCCATCTTGACTGGCCAGGTTATGCTAGCATACATCATCACACTTCTAACACAAGTACTATATCACTCCGTGGTGTATTGGATTAAAGCATGGAAACTCATCCTGATTGTCGGTGGTTCGAGTCCAACTGAGAGTATAATAAAAACTATACAACTTCCCTTTACTCGTAGGGGAGAGCCCTTTCATGGTCAGTAATGGCAGCATCTCTCTTAACCCGTACAGCCCCAGCGACGCGTCTGACGCGTCGGCGATGTATGTAACGCACAGCCCCAGAGACACGCCTGACGCGTCACCCTAATTGCGCCGACCGTAACCTCAGGTGTAGCCACTCAAGAGGGCTCAGATTTGTATGGGAACTGTGTACGTATCCCACGCAACCGTGCCGATGGTTGAAAACTCTCAAAGTCCACGTGCGTGCGCGCGAGCGCGCAATAACCTGGTTTTTTGGGATAATTGCCTTCAATTTTTTACTCATGTAAAATCCGTTTTCGGGGGCTCTGTAGGACCATTTTTTAAGCTTTTTGAGCGGTTTTTCGTGGTTTTTCCTTCATTCCTAACCCATTCGCTATTGTTTCTGGAATAAAACAATTTTTTGAAAACCGGCCGGGTTCTGGTGCGCAAACATTACAAAACTAGCCGGGGCTCCACGGGTTAACTTTGTCCATCCACTTCTAACTCTCGCGACTGAGCAGGCCTCAGCCCCACCATTAGCAGCCATCATGTTGCCCAAGTAATAATAATAATAAGCATGTTACTTATTTCTCATAAGCGCCAATTTTTCCGAAGAATTCACTAGCGCTCGGAAAGAGAAAGAAAAAAGAACAAAATCAATGCATCAAAAGAAAGCTTATATACAACACAAATTTTACAATCACTAGCAGTGGCAAAATAGCCTAAACTCTATAGCCATCTGTCATGACACCTCTCTCAAGATCATAGCTTCTCTCAAAGAGAAAAGTCTTAAGTTGTCTCTTGAAGCATTCAACAGAACTCAGTTGTCTCATGGACAGCGGCAACCTGTTATACAACCTCGGAGCCATGTAGGAGAATGACCTCTCAAAGAAAGAAGACTGCTGGAAACAGAACTAATTGACACATTCCAGGTGCACATCCCTTTACTCGTAGGGGAGAGCCCTTTCATGGTCAGTAATGGCAGCATCTCTCTTAACTTTGTCCATCCACTTCTAACTCTCGCGACTGAGCAGGCCTCAGCCCCACCATTAGCAGCCATCATGTTGCTCAAGTAACAGAACTTATTGACACATTCCAGGTGCACATCCCCAAACTCTATGCTACCAGGCGGATCCGGTAGACACCCCTACATATGGCACATATAGAGTTAATGGCCTGCGAAAAGGGGCCCCTCAAACCACTACAGTGGACCCTCGGGTAACATGGCTTTGCAGAGCGGTTTTGCTCTAACACAGGTACCCCAAATGTGACTAGTCAGCTGTAACACGGTTTAGCTCGGCTCGGCTGCTAACATTCTTTCGCTGGTAAAGTTTATACATGCATACAATTTTAGTGACTGCTTCATCCACAGAGGGCATGGTTTTAGTCTCTTTACTGTCATATGCCTTCTCCATATTAAAATGTAAAACTTGCAAACCAAACAAACCAAAACTGGGACAAGGACAATATAAAGTCAAATTAAATTATCAAAATCGCTATGTGGAAACAACGCTTACTAAAATGAAAATTATTAAATAAAAGAACACAATCCACCACATAGGGTGTACATTACTACATGAGCAAGTTAATCTGTTTCCCAAGCAAACTAATCGCACATATAACAACGCACTATCGTCACGTTAAAGGAATTAGTCAAGTTTGGGAAGTACTAACCACATCCTTCTCTTCTCCTTTTTTTTTCTTTTCATTATTTCCTCAATTATATTTATATATTATTGGATCCCCTTCTTCCTCTCCTAAAACCATTCTGTTCATCGTTTAAAACTGATTTCACCGCTATTTCACTCTCTAATCTTTCCTTCAATATACTACCCAACACTTTACTGATTACGTTAATAATGGCCACCGGTCTCTAATTTTTTAACTCTTTTTTTAGCTCTTACCCCTTCCCTTCAGAATCAAGGTACCGGTAACTCTCGCCTCTTTCCACTCACCAGGTACTCTCCTTCTATCAATATCTTATTCATCAGAAGCTTCATATTTTCTATTATATTTTCTAAACAACAAGGCAGCATGGATTATACCATGATGATTAGCCTCAAGATAAATATAATACACTTCTCTCTCTGTCTCACAGGTAGTGATGATTATAGTTAGGTAGGCTATAGTACAGTAAACCCTCGCCATCTCGGACCTCTAGAAGTCGGAAACCCGTACTAGTCGGACTGGCTACGGCCTCTCGGACATGCACTTCGGTAGTTCGGACATTTCCGTCATCGTTCCGACAGTCTCTGACGTTGTCGGACTTTATATAAGTATTCTGAAAATGTCCGATATTATATTTTTCAATTCCATTGCATTAGAAATTATTCAAAGATTACAAGAAGTCCAAATAAGACATAGTTATGTTAATGTATAAGGGAGTTACGTAGATGCATTAGAGAGATAGATAGATAGAAAGAGAGAGTTACAGAGGGGGAGTGAGCGATAAGATAAACACGAACTATTATGAGACGGACTTAATTGGTTCTGAAAAGACAAAGGAGACTTATATTGACTCTTTTTCATGTTATTATTTGTGTGCTAGAAGGATAATATTGTTTTCAATTCCATTGCATTAGAAATGATTCAAAGATTACAAAAAGTCCAAATAAGACATAGTTATGTTAATGTATAAGGGAGTTACGTAGATGCATTAGAGAGATAGAGAGATAGAAAGAGAGAGTTACAGAGGGGGAGTGGGCGATAAACACGAACTATTATGAGACGGACTTAATTGGTTCTGAAAAGACAAGATAGATAGAAAGAGAGTTGCAGAAGGGGAAGTGAGCGATAAACACGAACTATTATGAGACAACTTAATTGGTTCTGAAAAGAAAAAGGAGACTTTTATATTGACTCTTTTTCATGTTATTATTTGTGTGCTAGAAGGATAATATTGTTTTCAATTCCATTGCATTAGAAATGATTCAAAGATTACAAAAAGTCCAAATAAGACATAGTTATGTTAACCCTTCCTATCCGGGCTACCTTAGGTAAGGACAGCTCGGCAGAAGGGAGTTAAGACGGCAGCTTAACCCTTCCTACCCGGTCTGCCTTAGGTAAGGACAGCACGAAAGAAGGGCCGCTACCCGGTATGCCTTATCTAAGGCATGAGCTTAATAGCCTAATTAAGCTTGGTCCGAACGCCGTGCGTACGACGTATGTCAACAAACCCAAGCGTTCGTCACCGCACCTCCGAAAACAAGAAGGAGAAGACTCCTCAATGTTATTGTTCTGACGTCATGACGAAATTAGTGTCTAAAAAGCCCCCATATTGGCAACATCTCTGCAATATTGGCTCCACTGAAATTGTCATCACAACTGAACCAGTTGACTTACAGAGCTCTACTCAATGCCAAAATACAGATTGAAACCCGCACTACGATTATAGATGAGTGGGAAAGTTCTAGCAGTGAAAATAAACATAAATACGGTAGCCTAGGCCTAGAAGTTTTTCAGCCATATCGCCCGGGTAGGGGCGACCGTCATTGGGTAAGACAGCCCGGGGAGGAAGGGTTAATAGCCTAATTAAGATTGGTCTGAACACCGTGCGTACGACGTATGTCAACAAACCCAAGCGTTGCGTCACCGCACCTCCGAAAACAAGAAGGAGAAGACTCTTCAATGTTATTGTTCTGACGTCAGACGAAATTAGTGTCTGAAAAGCCCCCATATTGGCAACATCTCTGCAATATTTGCTCCACTGAAATCGTCATCACAACTGAACCAGTTGACTTACAGAGCTCTACTCAACGCCAAAATACAGATTGAAAACCGCACTACGATTATAGATGAGTGGGAAAGTTCTAGCAGTGAAAATAAACATAAATACGGTAGCCTAGGCCTAGACGTTTTTCAGCCATTTCGCCCGGGTACGGGCGACCGTCCTTAGGTAAGACAGGCCGGGTAGGAAGGGTTAATGTATAAGGGAGTTACGTAGATGCATTAGAGAGATAGATAGACAGAAAGAGAGAGTTACAGAGGGGGAGTGAGCGATAAACTAAACACGAACTATTATGAGACGGACTTAATTGGTTCTGAAAAGACAAGGGAGACATTTTTATTGACTCTTTTTCATGTTATTATTTGTGTGCTAGAAGGATAATATTGTTTTCAATTCCATCGCATTAGAAATTATTGATAGATTACATAAAGTCCAAATAAGACATAGTTATGTTAATGTATAAGGGACTTAGTTAGATGCATTAGAGAGATAAATAGATAGAGAGAGAGTGGCTAGGGGCGAGCGAGCGATAAAATACTAACATATACGAGACTGACTTATGTTTCTGAAAGACAAAGGAGAAATTTTTATTTACTCTTTTTCATTTTATTATTTGTGTGTTAGAAGGGTAATATTGTTTTCAATTCCATCGTATTAGAATTGATTCATAGATTAAAAAAAGACCAAATAAGACATAGTTATATATATGTATAAGGGAGATAGATGCACTAAATAGATATATATAAAAAAAACAAAAATCTCAATTTCTCTGGTGACGCGGACTTTCCTCTTCTAATTCGGAATTTTCCCTCTCTTAAGTCGGACATAAGTCGGACTTCGGACATCTCGGATTTTCGGTCATCTCGGACTGGGTCTCCCCCCCCAATTAGTCCGAGATAGCGAGGGTTTACTGTATACAAGTCTCCCTCACTATCCGATGCCCCAATCTACGTTATTATTATAGGTTTCTAGGTATTTGGGTTTGGGTTTTAGCTGGTCCCAGAACGCATCCCCATTTACCCCATTAATTTTAGGGTTTGCTATATGATATTTTAATTTAAGATCGGGTTTTCAGGAACGTAACCCAATCGTATATCGAGGGAGACCTATAATATCTGTGTGTCTCCCCAGGGCAAGACGTTCTACCTGACGCCATCAGTGGTGCCGGGTCGTACGTGGCTGCGTGAGATCATCGAGTGTGCTGGGGGCAGTGTGGAGAGCAAGCGGTCACATCTTAAGGACATCAAGGAACGAAACAAGTCAGTACAATCTTATGTAGTACCATACCATTATTATTGGATAAAAAACACAATCTGAGGAAGAGCACTTTATTGACAACGTTTCGCAGATAGCTTCATCAACCGCTCAACACCATTATTTTTATTATTCATCCTCCGACGCCTTGTCCCTCACTAAAGGATGACCATAGCAGAAATGTCTCCAAGTTACTATACTTTGTCCAGAAATGCTTGTTTAACCCATTCCACAACACATTTTCTTTATTTTGATTCTCCCCTCTCTTCTCCTATGCCATTGATAGTTTTCCACTATGGTACCAGTTATCCCTCTCACTTGACATCCATGTACAATCGCGCTAAGAAGTCATGACTCGATTCCCAGTACCTTTTGTTCAGAAAGTGCTATCTGGCAACTATTGAGGCTCTACTGTATTCATATATTACACACCGGGGAGAACTGTATTGAAGGAAACGATACCAAAAACACCATATACAAGTATTGTTGCAATATATTTATCTCATTATGTGAGAGCAAACCAAATAATACGAAAGTTGAGACTAACCCGAACGAAAAAATTTGAAACTCGTAGTATTTCGCTCACTAGATTCAGGATTAAAATGTGGAGCAAGTCTCTTAATGCTTGTATTACTTTTTAAACCAACAATACTGGGAGATAAGTATCTCATAAAATTAAAATCAACAGATAAAACTAATATTCAAATCATAAGTGTCAATAAATCACGTAAATAAACATATAACAGATTGTTTTTTCCACATTTAATTCTCTATGTGGGACTACAGTCTGCCTGAAAAACAAGCGGTCTCCAGTATATTTTGGAAGAAAGCTTGAATACTCGAGAACAGCTTGTAATTTGTATAGACAAACGATGAATTTTTACTTTTAGAATATATAATAACCCATAGGGAGACCCATATAAAAATGGAAGATGGAAAGGCAAGTGTAAAAGGACAAAGGTGAATATAAACGCAAAGAGATATACTCCCCCTCATATCCTGACAATGACTGACTCGGTCGCTGATTCGCTGAATATCCTACCGTTCCTACGGGCCTGGGAGTGCAACATGCTAGATAGCGCATGTAAATTAATTACTCTCATTATTCTATAAAGAAATTGTAAACAAACATTACTTATATTTATTCAAACTTCAACATAAATCAAAATTGGAGGGCATAAATAGGTTAATTTTCTAAGTAGGCCAATTATTGGGAATATCCAAAGACCTATGGTTTAAAATTAGGAAACGACCGGGCTCCATGGGGCAGTGGAGAGTTGCCAGCGGTAGCCAGATTTGGGAACTATTGTCCGATCCTTAGAAAAAGCGAGTCATGACTTCTTAGCGCGATTGTACAGTACCGTACAGTATAAGTCCATTACTGTATTGCAAACCCAGATAATCCAAAAAGCACAATTCAGTACAGTAGTTTGAATTTTGTAAGATCAGAAGTGTCTTATTGATTTGTATTATTTATAGTTTGTTTAAAAAGTTATTGAAAGAGTGGGCAAATATACGGACTCCTTTGTATTATTGTTTTAGTTACATTAGTGTTAATTTGGATATATGATTTGGACTGGTCTTTTTTACAACAGCTTGAATGATTTTGCCTCAATATAAGTTGAGATTACAAGAAACAGTATGAACATGCAAGCTTATCAACCACATGAACTAACGAGAGTGCATTTGTTGCCTTTATGTAACTGTGGAGCGATTTTCCCTTTATTTTGACATATCCGATAGGTTGAATTGGATTCTCGATATCAGATGGGATCGGAGACAATGCCAAAATCGGCGATATATCGGATCGGGCACAGCCCTATAAATAAACAAACAAACGTGTGAAGAAACAATGAGGATGCCATTTATAGGAGGATTTATCTGATTTGTTTATATTTTTATTCTGTCGTTTTACCCTTGGTTACCTTTGGTGGTTTTTCACTTTCAATAAACCCAAACAATAATATTTGTTTTAATTTTATCACATTAGATATGAACCACAAATTAAATATGGATCAAACAACATTTATTTAGTCTGGTGTAATCATTGTAATGGTTAGAGCGTGTAAGTTCTGTATGTGGTATCTTAGGTAACTCGAATCCTGAGAGGATCATATGCTTCGAAGGATCATATGTTTTCATTAATTTCATTTGGGGAGTTATTGCTGTCAAGAACAATGTTAAAAATGATAGGGCAGATAGACAATAAACAGAGGATAACAAACAACATTGTGACCAGTGGAAGTTGAGCACAGGGGATTTATACGTCGAGGGCAAAAAAGTCTAGTTTGGCAGTCGGTGCAATCTCTATTGTAATTATTCTAACTATAAGTTCTGTTATTTTATTTACGCTTTCCTGGTTTTACGCAGACTCCAGCGAGTTTAATTACCTGCGTTAAGGGAGACCCAACTGTACTTTATAATAAAGCTCTTGCATTATCATTTATTATATTGTTTTATTATTATTTTTCCAGAGATGGCCTCCATAAGTACATCACCATTGCAACCCAAGCAGACGAACACCTTGTGAAAGACTTACTAGCAGAAAAGATACGTGAGTTATAAAGCCTATCTTAGTTATTTGCCTGCCCATATTTTGCCTCCTTTTACATACAAAGATGATACCTTTATTTCTGCTTGAGTATGTTAAATAGTGTAAAGGCCACCTCATGCAAGTAGTGTTAGTGAAGGATTACTGTATTTGAGTTACTGAATCGTCTATCTGTTGCCTGATGCCTTGATTCCCTGGGGGGGTGGCTACGAGTGAACCGCCTCCATCGAGACAATGCACTCAATTTTCTAGCTTGTTATCGGGTGAGGGTTGTTAACACATCTATCTATCTATTGCCGGACGCCTTACTACCCTTACGAGGGTGGCCATACACAGAATGCCCCCAAGCGGACCTATTCCCTGTGAGAGGGACAACCCGAGCTAGTTTAGTGAAGGACTTACAGGATTGACCACTCAATTTAGGATCCGTCCAACTCCGAGGCCCTCTGTGTATCTTGTTAGCACTATTTGTCTACAGTGGTGTTCGGCTAATCCATCCACTAACCTGCCTTACCCTTAGGTAAGCAGTATGGATTAGTATCAGGTTTACTTCCCTAGACAGGTTGCCAACCAAGGCTGACGAGTCCCATCCACCCGGATTTGTATAAGGTTGTCTCCCCTAGATAAGTTGCCGACCAAGGCTAACGAGTCCCATCCACCCGGTTGTTAACACAGCAGCCCATTATTCTGCATAGTGTGTGAAGTGCATGTTATCATACTGTTGGAATGTCTGTGGATGTGAATGTAGTCTGTCTTTAACCTCTGCTCTACCATGCTGATCAGGTACTAGCATACACATTGTAAATATGACTCGGATCTACTGCACCTCGGAGATAACAATATGGTGTATACATATATATATATATATATATATATATATATATATATATATATATATATATATATATATATATATACTGGTATATATACATAGATTTAATAACAGTGTTCTACACAAGGTGCAGTTTCAGTCTCGCGTCCTAATGGCTTATTTCTAAGGTTCCTAAACTGCATAAAATTGTCTTAATAATGTAGTACTGTAATAGCCAAAACATAATGAATAAACTCGTCATCGTATCCTAAAAGGGTTAACTAATAAAAGTTTCTTTAACCAGGAAAGGGTTAACTACTCTTCCATATTTGGTCTTACAAATATATTATGTTAATCAATGAAACAATGCTAACACTGTCTTCTTTTCTTTTTTCTAGCTGTTCATAATGCTGAATTTGTGTTGGGGTCCATCCTGAAGCAGGAGATTGATAACCAAATGGCAGTGTATGTAGAAGAATGAGTGTGTGTTCACATTCAAGTACTGTATGGATATTATCAATGAAGAAGTACTGTAACCATAGGCATTATACAGTAAATGCTCTTCAAGTGTAATTTGTGATACCGTAGTAAATTTGTTCCATTGTCCACTTTCATGATACATTCAACTTTTATTATTAATCACTGTTGGTTCTATGTGACTTTTAGAACATTTACAAAACATTAATTAACTTTTACAGCGTGGCCTATAAGTATGTATTGTATGCAGTTGATTAAGCCATAGCAATGTATACATGAAAGGGATTTTAGTGAGAGTTTTTTCTTTTAATTTTCAATTTTAAAGGCAATTATTCTTCCAACATTAATAATGTATCATTATATTCATAGTTTGATTGTTTATATGAATTACTGTACCATATACTTGGGCCACATTCTGCCTACGTCAGGTGGCCATTAAGTGGGTCTGCCGGATTCAGTGGTTGACCTATCCATCATCCGAATGGCCGGTACAGTACTTGTATAGCATCTTCTCTGAGCGAGTCTCAAACCCACAATGCTTTTGTAGAGTTGGCTCACCAGTCAGATGCTCTACCCATGTTGCCACCCAGCCAGCATGGACTTGGCTTGCTTATGAAACATTATGAGACACTTTTTATAGTCTCTTATTTATTTATATATTATTATCTTGCTAAAGAGTTGTTTCCACATAGCGATTTTGATAAGTTGTTTTGCCTTTTTACTGTGTTCGTCCAAGTTTTGGTTTGTTTATTTTGCAAGTTTTACAGTATAATTTTTAGCTGGTGAGAAATGCATTAATCCCCATCTTAATTAGTCATCTATTACAACCATTTTTAGCCAAAGTTATGTTGTTGTTGTTGTTGTTGTTGTTGTTGTTGTTGTTCCCCAAGCTGCCTGGCCGAACAGCCCCAAAGCCCCACCCAGGGCCCTGTGCCCCTCAGCAATTATGAAGAGAAAGTTGAGGAGCAAGGGAAAAACGTGACGCTTTGGCTTCCAATCTTGGTAAATTGGGAGGTCAATCCACGGAAGAGACGCCGTCACTTGAGATCTAGAAAATATATAAGTTAAAGGAACAGTCAGAGTAAGCTATGGGTATGGCAGAGATTGCTCAGCTCTCACTCTGATAGACCAGCCCATCACTGCATGACTAGAACCCAATCCTCTCAGCATCAGCTAGGAAAGGCCCTAGAAAGCCGCCTTTGGCGGGGGGATAGCTCCCCTATTTCAACCCCTTTCGGGGTTGGGCACCCGCCTAGCCAAAGTTATTGTTAATTGTGTCATTTTGACATTAATATACTGTATTATACAGTAGAGACAAAGCAGTTTCTCTTATTTTATTAATTATCGAGAAGTCAGCTACTAATAGAGTAAAGTTTGTCAGGTTTGACAAAAATAGACTATACATGTAGAGCACAAGTCTGATTATCACTGACTATATTAACCAGTGACAACTTTCCCTTCATAATTGCTAAGGGGTACAGGGCCTTGGGTGGTGCTTTGGTTTCCAGGGCGTTTCCGCACCCTCCTCAGCTTCCCGCCTTGGAGTGGCTTTGGTCATCTGGGCTTTATTAGTGGTAAGCAGGGAGGGGTTTTGTGGGGGCGCTCGTTTATGGCCTTGGCCGTGCTTGGGTCCTTGGGGCTGTTCGGCCAGACAGCCTGAGGAACAGCAGCAACACTAACAACCAGTGACACTAAATAGTTAGTGATGATACCAATTTACCGCATTATCTTTAATTATTTGTATTGTACTGGGCATTGATAAATTAAATTAAGAGGGATTGTGGCAATTACTGGAGACGTATGAAGTAAACTAAGAGTGAAGAGGGTTAAGATAGTGAAACGTGTAAGAATCAATGAAATATGTAAGAATTAATTAAATATGTGAGAATCAGTTAAAAGATGTAAGAATCAATGAAATATGTAAGAATCAATGAATATGTAAGAGTGAGTGAAATATGTAAGAATCAATTAAACATGTAAGAATCAAGGAAGTATGTATAAGAATCAATGGTAAGGTGAGAGAGACGTCAGACATGGCTGAATGTTGTCGCCCTGGGCACAGATACACAGATACACGGAACATTTGTGTATGTATGTATTTACTCAGGACCATTCCCCATTTTTTTTTTGGGGGGGGGAATATTTACACTACCTTATTTCTTTCTGACCGCCATATCCTAAATATCGACATTGTAATTCTAGTGCCATTAACCCAGAAAGTGCGGGAAGACTCTTACGAGTTTCCCCGGGCGACTGCGGGAAGACTCTTAAGATCCTGGGCCTAAAAAAATCCATTTAAAACACCCCAAAAAAACTTGAACCCTTTTTTCTGTTTTTTTTTCTTTTTCCCCCTGGGCCATGCCAAATATCACTCCTCCACATCTCCTTCCCCCCTCCCCCCCCCCCCCCTCCTTCAATTATCACCTATTTTCCCTGTTATTCCCTGATTCTGTGGTCTATTTTCGTGCTAACATTAGCGAGTTGCAAGCAGGGCATTGTCATCACTGTTACCAAGCGAGTGCAAGAGAGAGAGAGAGTATCGATCGACAGTCTCTCTCCAGACGTGGGGAATAGTGGAGGGGAGGGAGGTTGCCTCAGCCATAAATTATGTAACTCCCGGCCTGTATCGCCGATTTTGACCATCCAAATGCTGTTTCCACTTGTTTTATTGCTGTAACAGGTTAATACCTTTATAATCAACGTAAAATAGGCGCATATGGATAAGTACTAATGCTATTTATGGTAAAATAACGATGTTAGTGATGGGAACAGCTCAAATACGTGGGCACAGGTGTGTGGTGTCTCATACCCCCCATGCGCACGTCTTAGGTTAATACTCAAAACATGCATTTAACTGGATATAATAACTTAAGATTGACTAGTTTTCCTGAATATATATGAGTAAGTTTTGACATCATGGGGTAGTATTAAGCTCTTAAGGGGGTAGTGCTTGGTTTTTGGTCTATATATATATTTATTTATATATTTTATAGTTTCCTCGCTAGACCGACATCAAGCTTAGAAAAACACCCTCTAGACCCCCTATCAAGATAAATTTGTACATATTTCAGTAGAAAAATGTCCCGGCAATAGGTTCATTCTAAAATTAGAGGCTTGCTATCGCTCAACAGGATAAAATCGACACCGAAAGGGCACGAAAGGTCTTAATACCTGTATTGACAAAAAAATAAGGCGAAAGGTCTCAAAATCGCCAAACTAACAGAACGAACATCTTAACTCCCTAAGAGTGGGGGGGAGGGGGTGTATCATGGTAGCGTCTGGCGGGTATTTTTGCCAAAAATTACCTTCATTCCTTGCTCTTTTTCTTGGATAAGCAAGAGCCAGAGCGTAATACAATTATATATCCGTGAAAGTGAAAAGATAGAGCTTTCCAATGAGAGCTGAATCATCCCGGTATGATTTCTGGTTATCTTGCAACGATCGTGTAAAGGAAGGGAAAAATCGGTAAAAATAGGGGATTTGGGCGGTTTTTCGTGTGCGAGGGAGGGTGTGTGAGAAAGAAAGGTCTGGGAGGGATCTCGATGCACTCCGCGCCACCGTGGGGGGAGGTCCAAGGCCGTCTATCGTCTCTCCAACGCTCGATCTCTCTCTCAGGGCTCATAATGGCTTCAAAATGGCACCCTTCATATAACGGGCGCCGCAGGTGTGGCCAATATTATCTCTCCCGTCATATGATGGGCACTGCGAATAGAGGATTAAGTATCCAGACCCTGGACTTGACTTCTCTCATACCCCAAGCTAGGGAGCTTGGAGCTGTTCGGTCAGACAGCCTGGGGAACAACAACAACAAAAAACCTATGAACGAACATCTTATTCTTTGCCCATTAAATCATAACTCTTTCATATTCAGGAAAACTAGACTATCTGAAGTTATAATACCAGTTATGACTTCTTTTTGAGTATTTATAGCGCTAGAATCACGATGTCAGTAATTAAGATACGACGATCAGAAGCAGATACGGCACCTTAAATGTTTTAACTATCCTGGTACAGAACTATAAGAATGGTAGTCAAAATGATGAATGACAGTAGAAGAATTATCGTTTTAAAGATTATGTAGACAGATTATCATGTAATTTTGCTATGAGCATTATGTGATGTAGCTTAGTGGAGATCCTCATGATAGTTTGTGAAAGATGAAGCTAATAATGATCAAAGTAAAGTATGTATTGGTATTGGAGAAAGAAAGAATCTCAGCATGCAATATCCAGGTAAATGTCTAATCTATTCACTATATATAAGCTAGATATCTTGCCCACTAACCTCTTGTAACTTTAAAAGGGCTGAAGTAAATGGGCTATCCACACATATATTTTTTACTCTTCCCAAGTAGTAGAAATATCAACCAAATTATTCTAGTCCTTTTAGAGTTATATGAGTGAAGATTTTTAGCCTAATTATAGTGACTAGACTATAGTTACACTACACTGGAAGTAGCCTGGTTGATGAATTTTAAGTGTCTTAGAGACTAATTTATAGTTGAAAATAGTCACTCAAAGAAGGAACATTTTAGGGATAATAATAGATTTTTAATGGGATCATAAATATAGGTAGACTTCCCATATTGATTAATTCCTTTAACGTGACGATAGTGCATTGTTATATATGCGATTAGTTTGCTTGGGAACCAGATTGACTTGCTCATGTAGTTATGTACACCCTATGTGGTGGATTGTGTTCTTTTATTTCAAAATTTTATTTTATTAAGCGTTATTTCCACACAGCGATTTTGATTAGATCTTTTGCATTTATCTTATGTCGTCCCAGTTTTGGTTTGTTTATTTTGCAAGTTTTACAATTTAATAGCAGCAGTGGAAGGTTTGCAGGTGAGTTTAGACATATATATAAATTACCGGTACTGTATATAGTTAATATTTTTTTCACCAACCAACTTTACTTCTAAACTCCAACGTGAGCTCCATACTAGAACACTCATAGGGCTGGCCACAAACCCCATCATGTTGTAGGTAAGTACTAAAGTCTTGCTGTATTCCTAGCCAGTCAGTATGCTATGCCATATAAATACTCTGGCATATACCCTATTTATATTTTATTTGTATTTATTTATTTTTTATTTTTTTATTGGGGGTGGCCGACTCAAGACAGAGTATGGTATGCTAGTTGGTGTTACTGCAATATACAAGTAGTGGAACATTATTACAGTACTGTACTGTACTCTCATTGCAATTACAACACATTTTGTATCATATTGACTGGCTTGGATTTTGGGAAAACTATAGTACAGTACTGTACTTATTATTGGCAGTGATAGGGATTGTCTAGGAATATAGGCCATTCTGCTAACATTATTTTACATTAGCTAACCCTTCCAGTATGAGTTACGTCCTCTCTATTGAATTCTGGCTACTATTAGACAATTATATTCGGTTTAGGAAGGATCTCTAGGAATCAAAGGGTTAAACATGTCAATTAACCCTCTAGCTCCTACAAGTCCTTCCTAAGCTGATAAAAAAATCTATTAATAGTCATATTAAAATGAAGAGGTCACCCATACTGCAAGGGTTAAAGACAGTGATCCGTAAGAATTACAGTTTCAGTCTGATGCCCTAATAAGAGTGTAGTAAGTAATTATGGCGGCTATTTAGTAGGAGTGAATAGAGAAGACTGGAGTTTGTTCAGGGTGTAAAGGCATCCCGAGCGAAGAATTATAGGATATCTAGGGAGGAGTTAGGGAGACAGTTAGGCATCAAGAGTATCAGATGCGTACTAGTAGGCTTGGGTGGTTCAGGCATGTGTAGAGAATGGATGAACTAAGTTGGGTGAAAAGATGCAAGTCCGTGAACGTGGGGTGAGCTGCACCAAAGGGAAGACCAAGAAAGACGTGGGATCAGACCTTACGGTCTGATCTTGAATAAAAAAAACTGACAAGTGAGGCAGCTCTGAATAGGGTTGCCTGGAGCGCCGCCATTAGGACATGACACCGGAACCGCACTGTCTTAAAAATTTATATATGTACACTTGTACAGTATATGTACTGTATATGTGCGGAGGTTGATATCTGTCGATCAAAAATAGAACAATATGGATCAGGTACTTCGGTCCGAAGCATTGTTTAAACTTGTAAGTATGTATGTATGTATGGTATGGCCTTGTGATTAGAATAACTACCGGCCTATTTCTCTGACGAGCTGTATCTGCAAACTGATGGAGAAGATGGATAACGTTCGATTAATGTGGTGTATTCGGCATTTCCGTATCCTCTCTCCTCATCAGTTTAGTTCCCAGCCCTCTCGGTCTACACTGGACTCCCACGTTCTCCTCGACTCCGCCATTCGTCGAGGATTTAACGGTCGTAAAATCACCGTGGCGGTATTCTTCGATATCCAAAGGGCTTATGATACCACCTGGCGTTCTTCGGTGATGAAGTCTCTTCACGATCATGGGATTCGGGGATGCCTCCCGTTGTTTATTTCCAACTTCCTATCTCACCGAACATTCAGAGTCCGTATTGACGACACTCTTTCGGACACCTTCCAGCTTCAACGAGGGATCCCTCAGGGGAGCGTCTTAAGTGGCGCCCTTTTTACCATTGCAATAAATGGTGTTCTTGCGCATTTACCACATGGGGTTAAGCATAGCCTCTACGTTGACGATCTTGCGATTTATTACTCCTCCCGCTCCCTCCGGCACATCCAGAGGATTTTAAATACAGCTATCGATAACATAACGGGTTGGGCTACATCTGTTGGCTTCCAATTTTCGGCGGAGAAGACTAAGGCTATTATGTTCTTTAAAGACAAACGTTGGTTCAAAGATCAGGATCTCCACTTGCACATTATGCGCACCCCCATTACGTTCTACCCAGACGTCAAGTTCTTAGGCCTAGTCTATGACTCACCTCAACTGGAAAGCCCATGTTGCTTATGTTAGAGCAAAATGTCATTCGGCTCTCAACCTCCTGAAGAAATTATCTTTTACTACTTGGGGCGCCACGCGTTCCACGTTGACCTTATTGTATAAAGCTACCGTTCTTTCCATCATCGACTATGGGTGCTCCATGTACGGGGCGGCCTCTGAGACAACTTTGAAAAGTCTTGATCCGATACATCATCAAGGTCGCCGCCTGTGCTCAGGTGCTTTCCGTTCGTCTCCTACTCTATTGGTGTTAGCAGATAGTGGCGAACCACCACTGCAATACCATCGTGATCTCGTTACCATGCGTAGGGCTTTACGGCTTCAGGATACAGACTCCCCAGCCAGTGACCTCTTCCATGAGCCGCATACTCCTAGCCTTGGCTTCCCTAGCAGGGCTACTATTCTCCTTACCTCTACTTCCCTCCATATCCGTCTCTGTCCTCGTGTTCCTTTGCATCCGCCATGGACCTTGAGCCTCCCGCGTATCTGCACATATTTATCCTATCTATCTAAGCGTAATATTACTGTTTCTGCTGTTCTATGCCAACACGCCCTTGAACATGTCCGCCGCAAACCGCCCCATACTGCTATCTATACTGATGGGTCCAAAGATTCCCTGGGAGTCGGTTGTGCAGCAGTATCCCCCACAGACCGCAAACAGTTATCGCTCCCAACCCAGGCTACGGTTTTTACAGCGGAGTTGCTTGCTATACAGGCTGCGCTAGACATCATATGCGACTCTCCACCTTCACGCTTTGTTATCTACAGTGATTCTCGGAGTGCACTTAATGCACTTCAAGGGTTCAACCCGCGCAATAAAGTAGTTATGCAGCTCCAGCGGCCTTCCATTCTCTATACGAACGAGGGTTCACGATTCAAGTTTGCTGGGTGCCTGCCCATGTTGTTATCCCAGGTAACGAACTTGCTGATCGGGTTGCCAAAGAGACCACCATTTTACCGGTAGCACAAGATCATTTGCCAGTTGATGACTGGATTACTGCGTTGCGGCCTATTATTACCCAATGTTGGCAAATCTTTTGGTCCTCACAGTCCTCCACCGCCAATCTTCTCCGCAATATCAAGCCTACGGTTAGCCCTTGGCATTCGTCTTTCCAATCTGCCCGCCATAGTGAGGTTCTTTTGACTAGGCTCCGTATTGGTCATACACGTTTGACACATGGTTATTTAATGTCGTCTCCTCACGGCCCTCGACCCCTATGCACTACTTGCAACAAGCCCTTATCGATTCACCACATCTTTACAGAATGTCTTAAGTATTCCCACCTCCGGTCTATTTATTTCGGTACCGGCACATTTACGGACATATTTGTGGATTCTCCATAATTCTCGACCTACCGTATTCTTCGCTTTCTCAAAGATTCCTCTCTCCTAGCTAAGATTTAATACCCTCCTGACTTTTCCTACTTCATCTTGAATAGTCGTCCATTTTAATCTAATCCTTCGGGCCAGCCCTGTGGGAGCTCTTGTCGGGAGCTCGGTGGTCTAGTTAAACTACCCTCAATAAAAAAAAAAAAAAAAAAAAAAAAAAAAAAAGGCCTATGGAAAGAGTGATTAAAGGGAACTGTATATAAAGTGGAGATGAAGTCTCAGTTTATATGTAAGAGAAAATGCTTGAATGTTTCATACATTTTTAACTTGACAAACCTTGAATGTTGCTGTGGAAATTTTGTAACGTAAGGTGAAGCCAATGATATCGGACTGATGAATGAATGAATTATGTGTTTCTTTTAGGCAAGTATCTTGTACTTTTGTTGTCTTCTTTCTGTCTATTCTCTTGTTCAATCTGCTGTATAAATTGCTGATTCCCTATTGTTTTTTAATTGGAATCTAGGATTGACTAAGGAAGGGTATTATAATCTAGAATTTATTCTGGTAACATCTCTGGAGTTCAAATATTATCTATAATTACATAGATGCTATTATAGTGATAGTTAGCTATATTTTTAATAATTACTCGTAGTATTATGTAATATTGTGTAACTTAAATACAGTAGTTAAGATTCAAATATACAAATTTATATCAATCAAGTATAGTCTACCTGCCTATTATACCTATGTTTACTGTGAGCATGATATTGTTTAATCAAATATACATTTAATGTGAAGAACTATCAACCATGCAAAAGTACACAGATTCTTCCCTTGTACTGTATCATGAACCACCAGCCAGCCTGTGTAGAATTGTATGTAGGTATGTATGTATGTATACTGTATACTCATGACCCACAGCTGGGGGTGGCCGATTGAAGACGGAGACCAAACAGAAACAACATTTTAACCCAGGGACTGCGGCCAGACTCTTAAGAGGTTCTACTGGGCGAATGCTGCCAGACTCTTGAGATCCAGGGCATAAAAAAAAAAAAAAATCAAAACATCCCAGTGGTAGCCTACTCAAAACAAAGCAATTTGTGATTAGGTGAGATAATTCCCCTCCATTACTTTCTACCACTCCTACACATGTGTTTCCCCCCCCCCCCTCTTCCTCCCTCCTCAATTATCCGGTATGTTCTCTATTATTCCCGATATTTATCAAGTATTTTCGTGCGAGGATGGCTGGGAGAGAGGGGGGGGGAGTGTATCTCCGACCCTCTAAGCCAGTTTGAGAGCTCCCCTTGTCTCTCAGTACCATATGCGAGTCTCTCCACCAACGTCCATGCTTCGCTTCCGTAAGTCAATGTCGGGATTACCACACTGTCATGCAAGGACTTCTTCACTTCCATGCTGACCACCCTATTTCTTGTTACTGCTTTCAGAAGTCCTACAACCCTCTTCCCCTGTTGCACCCTCTCCCGCACTTCTTCATCCATACTGTACTTCCATCTATACTCAGCACATTGCCCAGATACTTAAATGAGCTGACACTCTCCATAGCCTGACTGTTCAACTTCACCCCTTTCGAAGACCATAACCTTGCTCTTCCCCGCATTTACCTTCAGATTCCATTTTTTGCACACTGTTCCAAACATATTTACCAGACCCTGCAACTCCCATTCATTATCACTCATCAGCAAACAGCAGTAGGCCAACAGGTAGCTTCCACTATAACAATATAACAATATATAATTACGGTACCTTATTTATAAGAATTACAGGACGTAGCACGGTTGGTAGAGCACTTGCCTGCAAACTGAGAGGTCGACGGTTCGAGGCTTGTGCCAGCCAGTGTGTGTTATAGGCAGACGACAGTGCTGTTGGTGGACAGTCCGGTCAATCAATCTGTAGCAACTGTCCACTGAAGTCCCTGAAACACCAGGTCACCCACCCTACCACTGCTCTTGAGCAGGGAGTGTATGGTGGTAAAAGTTGCATCATCATCGTAAGAGTTACAGATAATTATATACAATAGAACCTTCAAGGAAAATTGATATGCAAGTGTGTAGTGACTAAAGAAAAAGATTAGATGGTATAACTTGGAATATGTGTTGAGCGGATGCTGTATTTTATATTTACTTTACAGTAGTAGTTATGGTCTCTTATGGAAGCTAGGCATAGTTGTCTTGGAAGTATTATATATAGTTATCTCTGGCAATAGTAACAAGGGGACAGTGTATGTGTTAATGTATGTCGTCTGTGTAGGAAGCTATGTGTATCTGGAGTGTGGGTAGCTCGTGCATCATGTAGGTTATAGTCTATAGGTTAAAATGTGGGAGATAGGACATATTCTTGAGGGACTGTTTGTAAGGGTTTTAGTGTTTGATGACTGGCCGGCAAATAGGGTGTTTTCTAAGGGTTTCTTGATGCTCTGGATCTATTGAAGACGGTCGCAGTGCACCAGAAAAACTTCTAGTGAGGACGGTCGCCGTTTATGGGAAGGTAATACAAACATTAAAACAGCTAGTATAAAATAGTTTAGTCTACGCTGCATTCGTTTTCTGCCACTCATTTCCAATTATAGAGCACGAATAGCTTTGGGTAACTATAATAGTATTTATACACATGCACCCTTCAGGAACAATAGGCCTATATTGGTGATGGGCTGGTCTATCAGAGCGAGAGCTGACCGATCTCTGCCATACCCATAGCTTACTCTGACTTCCTTTTACTTATATATCTTCTAGATCTCAAGTGACGGCGTCTTTTCCGTGGATTGACCTCCCTACTGCCAACCTAAAAGTTGGCAGATTGGGAGACTAAGTGTCATATTTTTCCCTTGCCCCTCAACTTTCCCTTCATAATTGCTGAGAGGCACAGGGCCTCGGGTGGGGCTTTGGTTTCCCGGGCGTTTCCGCGCCCTCCTCAGCTCCCTGCCTTAACCCTTATTTAGCGGGCTAGGTGGTCTATTTGACCGTAGCGCCCAGCGGGGTGTTTTTACCCTAAATAGGTTTGTTTACGTGATCATTTTCATGCCTAAATAAGACCCAGAGCGTAAAACAAGTATCTATCCCTGAAAGGGCATAAACAGAGCTTTCCAATGACACCCCAACCATCCTTGTACGACCACTAGCTGGTTCTCTTGCAACGATCGCGCAACACGAGTGCAAAAACCATGTAATTAGGTACTTTCCCTACATAATTCCCTGTGTAGCGAGAGGGTGGGGGGGAGGGGGTGATTCATGTCAGTAGGTCCGCCGCGGTGGTCTGGAGCAGTCATACGCTTGCTACGCTCCTCCCACCACTCATCTCTCTCTCTCAGCAACATTACGTGGTGAAAATGGCACACGACATAAGTTGTGAACCGCCACTTAGTCCATATTTATTTCACACGACATAAGTTGCGCGCCACCATTTAAGGGTTAAGAGTGGCTTCGGTCACCCGGGCTTTGTTAGTGGTAAGCCGGGAGGGTTTTGTGGGGGCGCTCGTTTATGGCCTTGCTCGAGACCTTGGGGCTGTTCGGCCAGGCAGCCTGGGAAACAACAACAACAACAACATAGGCCTATTAGTCTTCAGTGTTTTTTTAGGTTCTGAGGGGTGAATAAAGAATACGGTAATTGTTTAGTAGTTTTTTTGTTTCTAGTGATTAATAACGTATTCTATGGTGTATTATATGATATATAGAAGCAATATAACTGTTAAAATGACCTGGGAAGTGTATATTAAACCAAATATAAAACTAAGAGCAGTGGGAGGGTGGAGGGGGAGAGAATTCTAAAGAAAATGGATTTTTGAGCACAAGACTAAACCAAAAATACACTACTGTATTTGCATAGCTGGTCATTAACCTAACCTAACCTAACCTAACCTAACCTGGGCATCCTGGGGGCTGCCGCCCCCAGACCCCTGCTGGTCTTTGGTTGAAAAGTGATAAAAAACACATAGCTCTTACTTCATTATTCAAAGATGTGTATTTGGTTTAATATACACTTCCCAGGTCATTTTATCAGTTCTATTGCTTCTATATTGAAATGCTGGGTGTGAAGGGAATTCATGGTCTCCTGAAAACTCCCCAGGCCCACTTAGGGTC
The DNA here is from genome assembly GCA_032716605.1 of Paralithodes platypus. Taxonomy (NCBI): domain Eukaryota; kingdom Metazoa; phylum Arthropoda; class Malacostraca; order Decapoda; family Lithodidae; genus Paralithodes; species Paralithodes platypus. The sequence goes on from CM064554.1 coordinate 799,664, forward strand.
AACCTTTCCTGGTGCCTGGCGCGGAGCTCGAACCTCTGAAGGGAGTTTAACCCTCCTAAAAACCCACAGGTTTTGAGATGCCTTGGGTGGGGTTCGAACCCTGGTTAGTGACCATGGCCCCTAGGTCAACCAGGCCCGCGCGCTAACCCACTGTACTACCACGGACGTACAAAAGTATAGTAACCTTAGTCCGATTTGTAAGAACCAGGTGATAGTCTCGTGGTGATTCACGTGATGAGTTTATTGGACTTCCCATCAACGACTATTTTACACTATACCTGACGTCAACTCGGGTAGTACATTATTGGGGTTGCGGGATATTTTCGAGGGCATTACATTACATCCTTCTTTAACTAGGGTAGTCCCTAGCCTCTTTAAGGTCGTAAGGTATCGTAGCTGTATCACCTCAGCAATCTCAATATTGTTAGGGTCCGCGTGATGGGTGCTCTATGTAGCTACCAGATCACGTTCCGTGACTGCCACCAATGAAATGCTGGGTGGGTGATAGTCACGTGATGAGTTTATTGGACTTCCCATCAACGACTATTTTACACTATACCTGACGTCAACTCGGGTAGTACATTATTGGGGTTGCGGGATATTTTCGAGGGCATTACATATATATCATATAATACACCATAGAATACGTTTTTAATAACTAGAAAAAAAGGCCTTCTACTAAACAATTACGAAGAATACACATAGGCCTACATACACAGGTCCAAAAGCCCGTCCCTAGTAATATCCTTCTACTCTAAACTTTCCCTTTTCCTAACATTTCTGAGCCAGTACCGATAAAAAGGTCAGTCCTGTGGATCAAGACTGAAGAGACGGGTCCACGTCCACGAGCAAGCTCTATAGAAGAAGAAGAAGACAGCCAGCTGATCTGGCAGTCAATCGTGGGTGGGCCTGCTGAGAAAGTTAACTTCTCATGCAGTCGTGGGCACTACGACTGCGACCAAGGTTAGTTTTTATAATTTCTTATGAGTTATGGTTAAGTACTTCATATTACAAATTCACAAGCAGCTGTTCAATTATCGTATGTTGACAGCGATCGTTTGCTCGTTTATTTCTACATACGGACGATACGGTATTGTTTTTAAAGAGATTCTTAAGTTACTATATAATGTTAGGCCTATTATTAATAGGCTATGTGCTTCTTGTTGAACAAGTTGTTTCTGTAAGGTCTGGTCATTTGTCCACTATGACTTTGGTACAATGCGGTAATACTAGCCTATCTGATGTAGGCTAGGCCTAAGTTTAATACTGAAACTCTGAAAGGCGGTATGTGTGGGGGGTTCAATTCAATTCAAATATTAAATTCAATTCAAATAGGTTTTCAAATAAGGTTATTGTTATATGATTTTACATGCATAATGTTTTCATACATCACTTATTTATACAAGGCCTAAGCCTATCTATGGAACCTATCTATAGCCTACATGGTTCCATGTCAACTCAACCAGTAGACCATTTCAACCAGTAGCTCTCAACCAGTGCCAAATTAACCCAGACCAACCAAACCAGTGCCAAAATATAGTACTAACCTAACCTAACCTAACCTAACCGTATTGGTTGATTTGGTAGGCCTACTGGTTGAGAGCTACTGGTTGAAATGGTCTGGTTGAGTTGACCGGTCACCAGCCTACATGCATAATTCATTAGAAATATAGGCTATAGGCTACATCGGACAGCAATGAATTTGCGCACAAGAGTGATTTCGGTATTTGTCTTGGTTCTAGGTTTATTTCATCATTACTATCAACTTTTTATAGTAACATTTTTGGGGCAAACCAAAAACAAAATAGCCTATAGCCTAGGGACAGATTACGGTTAGGCGAGACTTGGTCGGCTTGGGGTGGGTTAGGTAACTTAGTAATTTACTTATCCATCCTCATATTAGATGGTTGACTACCATCAGTAGGCTATACCTATATAAAGGTACATAATTGATAACCCTTTTCATACCCCTAATTTCTGACAATGTAGGCTATACAGTACTAAAAGGTTTGAAACTGGAGACAATTATAAATCTAACGACTGATTTACACAAGCGCTTCACCCCATTAGTTTGACGATTATTAGACGCTTCATTTTCATTCCATTCAGGAGTTGAATTTTTTCTAGTCGAGTGGTAGTGATCGAGGTATCGTAGGCTATATGGTCATCTGACATAAGATTGGGTCATTTTTCTACAGAAAAACGAAAAAATTTAGCTTGAAGGGGGGCTTAGAGGAGGATTTTTAAGGCTTGCTTGAGGGGTCTAAGGAGTTTTTATTCTTGTTTTATTTTTTTTTATTTTTTTTGGAAACCCAAGAATAAATTGCTCGATAATGGCAAAAAAAAAAAAAAATAATAATAATAATACTAAAACAAAAATATATATAGGCTATATATACCGGGTATATATAATAATTAACGCCCTACGAGCGGGGCCGTTTATAACTTCTACTACCTGCCAAGCGGGCAGATTTACCCTATACGAGCTTCATTCTATGCTCTTTTTCATGCATAAACAAGAGCCAGAGCGTAATACAATTATGTATCCGTGAAAGAGTGATAATTGAGCTTTCCAATGACACCTGAACCATCCTTGTACGACCACGGGTTGTCTTGCAACGATCGTGCAACACGAAGGGAAAATCCCTAAATTACAGTAATTTCTTCAGTTTTTACCCTGTATTGCGGGACCAGGGATGTGCTGGGATGTGATGAAACTGTCAGTGAGTGGCGGGACAACGTCCATGCCGAACGGTCAGAGCCCACCCGCGCTCCTCCCACCGCTCGGACTCTCTCTCAGAGCCGATTATGTCGCATTGGACTTAAGTCGGGCCCCGCCCTTTAGTCCTTGGTTCTCTTAACCGCCTTAAAGGTGAATTCCAGGGATGAAACCTATTCAAACTACAATGTCCATTGGGATCTGCTTGGTTTTAGGTACATGATACTGAAGAACTTTCATCAATTTGTTTTAACAATATAGAAATATAGCTTATCTAAGTTATTTTATGTGGCGCAAACTGGCGTGTTTACCATGACGTAACTGTAGTCAATGGCGGGAACTCTCGACATGGGAAATGGGTGAATCTGTGTTTTTTTATATTTGACAAACTCTTATAATTTGTATGCATGTTTACAGCTCAACATTTGGCTTCACCACTGTCTGGTCAAGGGACCGCGATATATAAATTGAACAGAAAACGATATTATCATTACGAAATAGGCCTTAGAACCGAGTTCCCTCAACTCTGGACCAGGCTAAACATGCATAAACACTGCATGTATGTTAATTGCTGGCAAGCTGGGATTATTTCTTTATGTGCACCACATCAGGACGTTGGTCGATCTTTTGCAGAGCTTGAGTATTGAATTGAAAGGTATTAATTACGAAAAACAGACCTCACTGTTCAGGACCACATATCTTGTTTACAAACGGCGTCTCTACACAATGGAGTCACTCCAGCTGGCTGAAAATGCCAATTCGTCACCAACGACTATATATATTAGTATTTTGTTCTGGAGTTTAAAGGAATTATATCGATATTGCCCATATACATATTACAGTATATTCATGCCAAGTTATGACCCTGCATTAATCTTCGTTTTTTCGTTCATCCCTGTAGTTCACCTTTAAGTCGGGCACCGATAGACAAGGGTTGATTATCTACAGTAGCCTATATAGCCTACTGCCAGACGCCCTAATCCCTGGCGGGATGGCCGGGACCGAATCTCTTTCAGGCCGCCATGTCCCCCGACAACACTTTCTTCCAGCCAATTCCCCCATACATCTCTCTACTTCATCCCTCCACCTCATTCTCGGTCTACCCTTGCCTCTAACCCCTTTCACCTCACTCTCATACTCCCTCTATGCGCACACTCTCCATTTGCTCCATGTGGCCATACCACCTCAATACATTTCTCCAAACATTTCCCACTACATCCACCTCAACACCACATGTTTCATGTAGGCTACTTCCTGATTTGTCTCTACAGGCCGCATATCAATTCGTAGTAGCCTACACACTATTTTTATTTTTTAACTTCCTTCTTTACTATCAATATTCCAGTAGAAATGTTCTCATTCTGCTGGGGGCATTTTTCCCAACTATATTTTGTTGTCGACTCAAGGTTGGAGGGAGTGGTGGGTGGGGAAAGAGCCTTATGCTTTGCAATCCTTATCTTCCACTTAGTAGCAAATACTATGTTAAATTTGTGTCCGGACTGCTTAGAAGGGACCGCAAAGTTTCTGTAATATGTGTATCTATGTAACTCCTTGTAACGGGACTAGCCTGAAAATTGATCCGTGGATAGTGAAACACGGTTGGCTGGTCCCATAGACTTGACCAAAAAGGTGCGGACAGGGGTGCTATTTTTGGGATATATGTTGGGATGAGGTATATAGGTTTTCCTATTCTCCTCTCAGGTATGTTCTTCTAGTCAGAGGGGTACAAGTTCCTTCTCGTAGAAGAGGACAATGGTGAGTGACCTAGACTTAAAGATGATTTGAAGAGGGCGGCATCGGTGAGCATATTCGTTGTCCATAGAGATAGAGTAAGAATATTGTATATATACTGTATACAGTATAGTATGGAAAGTGGTGTGGACGATGAAGGATAAGACAGTGGTGGAACGAAAGTCACTGATTGATTATATATGTGTGGATGAAAGAATGAAGAAATATGTGATGGATGCTAGGGTGTATAGGGGTATTGGAGGGGGTCTCTCTGATCATTATGTAGTATTAGCTAAGGTTAGGATACAAAAGAAGTGGGTGAGGAGAGCTGGAGGGAGGCGAGAGGAAGGTGGAATGGTGAGGGTGGAGAGGCTACAGGAGGAGGAAATCAGGGAAGAGTACAGGATAGCAGTAGAAAGACGACTAGGTGGGTTCGACCTGGAAGATATGGAGGAGATAAGCAAGGTGTTTAAGGAAGAAATCTGTGCAGCATGTGAGGAGGTGTGTGGAGTGAGGAGAAGAGGGAGGGGAGTGAAGGGTACAGCATGGTGGACAGAAGAGGTAAAAATTGCTGTGGAAGACAAAAAGAAAGCATATAGAGAGTGGTTGGGTAGTAGAGGGAATGAAGATTTGGAGAGGCAGAAACGAGCGAGGTACGTGGAGAGTAAGAGAGTGGTGAAGAGAGTAGTGAAGGAAAGTAAGAGAAGAGTAGATGAGGAATTTGGAAGGAATCTGAGTGTAAAACGGAGGGAGTGTAAGAAACTGTTCTGGAAAGAAGTCAAGAAAGTTAGGGAAGGTAGCAAGGGAAACAGTAAGGGTGTGAAAGATAAGAATGGGAGAATGCTAGCCGAGATGCAAGAGAGAGTCGAAAGATGGAGGGAGTACTTCAATGAGTTGCTAAATGTAAGGAATGAAGAGCCAGCAAACATAAAGTTGGATATGGTATGGGAGGGAGAAGAGGAGAAGTAGTGGAGGAGGAGGTGGGGATCAGGAGGTCAGAAGTGTGGGAAGCTATGAAAAGAGTGAAATTGGGGAAAGCACCAGGAACAGATGGAGTGTGTGGGGAAATGTTGAGGTATGGTGGTGAGATAGTGATCGAATGGGTATGGAAAATGTGCAAACTAGCATGGGAGAAGGGGAATGCACCCGACGACTGGAAGACTGGCATAATAGTCCCCCTATATAAGGGCAAAGGGGAAAGAGGAGTGTGTGGTAACCACCGAGGAATATGTCTTTTAAGTGTAGTAGGGAAGATGTACAGTAGGGTAGTGGTTGAGAGAGTGAGAGTGAGAACGGAAAAATGGATAGGCGACGAGCAGGGAGGTTTTAGGAAGGGAAGAGGATGTGTAGATCAGATTTTTACCCTGAATTGTATTGTGGAGAAATATCTGGAGAAGCAACAAAAGGTGTATGTTGCCTTTATGGACTTGGAGAAGGCCTATGACAGAGTGGATAGAGAAGGCATGTGGAAAGTACTTAGAATATACGGAGTAGATGGCAAGTTGCTGAAAGCAGTGAAGAGCATGTATGAGGGTGCAAAGGCGGCAGTACGTGTGGAGAATGAGCAGAGCGAGTTCTTTGACCTGAGTGTTGGGTTGAAACAGAGGTGTGTGATGTCCCAGTGGTTGTTTACTGTATATATGGATGGAGTCATGAAAGAAATACTAGGAAGAGCAGTGGATGTTGGTGTATCGCTGAAAAGGGAGGGAAATGAGTGGAAGCTGCCTATACTGCTGTTTGCGGATGATACAGTTCTGATGAGCGATAATGAATGGGAGTTGCAGGGTCTGGTAAATGAGTTTGGAACAGTGTGCGAAAAACGGAATTTGAAGGTAAATGCGGGGAAGAGCATGGTTATGGTCTTTGAAAGGGGTGAAGTCACAGAGTTTGAGGTGAAGTTGAACGGTCAGGCTATGGAGATCGTCAGCTCTTTTAAGTATCTGGGCAGTGTGTTGAGTAAAGATGGGACGTCCCTATGGATGAAGAAGTGCGGGAGAGGGTGCAACAGGGGAAGAGGGTTGTAGGAATGTTGAAAGCAGTAACAAGAAATAGAGTGGTCAGTATGGAAGTGAAGAAGTCCTTGCATGACAGTGTGGTAATCCCGACACTAACTTACGGAAGCGAAGCATGGACGTTCGGGAAGAGACTCAGATCAAGAGTGAGAGCGGTGGAAATGAGTTACTTGAGAAGTGCGTGCGGAGTTACATGGAGGGATAAACAGACGAACGAGGAAGTAAGAAGGAGGTGTGGTGTGGAGGTAGATGTGCTGGAAAGTGTGAAAAGGAACAACTTGAGATGGTTCGGCCATATGGAACGTATGGGAAGCGAGAGAATGACTAAGAGGGCGTACGAGAGCGTGGTGGAAGGACAGAGAGGGAGAGTAGACCGAGAGGTGGAAGGATGGAGTGAGGAAGTATATGAATGAAGGCGGTGCTGGTTGGGAGGAGGGGCGTCGACTGACTGGGGACAGAGGTGCATGGGGGCCTTGGGGCGGTTCGTTCGTGGCCACCCCTTCGGGGATCACGGCGTCAGGCAATAGATAGATAGATAGATAGTATATATATATATATATATATATATATATATATATATATATATATATATATATATATATAAAGTCTCACAAGGAAAAGGAGAACCAGCGTAGTAGCGAACATCTTATCTTTATTGGTTACCAAACGTTTCGGAGAAAACAGTCTCCATCTTCAGTGAATCTAAAATAAATGAAAGTTTACATAAGAAATAAAACAAATAATTACATATGTATGTGAAATATCAAGCAGTAAGGTTCGTATGAATATGAACCGAGAAGAGCTAAACATAATAAAACAAAAACTATGTATTAAGAGAACAGCATTAAGCTAAACTTAAACAAATAATACTAATAAGAGAGGGTATACAATAAAGTACGAAAAAAAATGGAAGGATATTTACTGAGTGAAAAGAGGTGTTGCAGTGGCCGTGTTGTTCAGGCTGGGCTTTAATTTATTTATATAGATTGATTCTGAGGTGATAAGGTCACAGCGTGAATGGCATGTGTTTAGTATCTGGAAGTCTATGGAAGAGAAAGGGTGATCAAACTGGTGAGAGTGATCGCGGATAGCAGAAGTGGAAGGCTTAGAAATCAACCTGCCTGTTCGAATGGATTTTTAAACCGTCCTGGTGGTGTAATGGTTAAGGTGGCAAAAATATGTGTGTGATAACCCGGGTTCGAATCCCGGTGGATCATATATACTTTAATTAATTTCATTGGGGGTGTGGTGGTGAGATTAATAAAAATAATATTACCTTGGTGCTCCCGGATACGGTGAAGCAACCAACGTGAGGTGCAACCCACGTATCTAGCAGTACAGCTAGAACAGGTGAACTGGTAAACCACATTGGAATGGAGGTTCATAGGAAGAGAAGAAGTATGTTTGAGGAAATTTCCTATAGTGTTATTATTAGAAAAAACTAATTTGAAATTGATATGTGGGTAGCAGTTGCGAAGAGTTTTTTGGAGGGATTTCCTAATTTCATAGCTAAGTGGCCCTAAATATGGGAGTTTAAAATATCTAGTGTCTTTTTGTACGGTTTGAACTGGGGTGGGTGGGCAGAGCTTAGAGTTAAGAAAATGGTTCAGGAATTTGTTAAACATATGAGTGGGGTATTTATTATTAGTAAAGAAGTTAAGAAGGAAACAGGTTTCAGAGTGAAACGAAAGCCAAGATGAACAGGAATTGTATGCTCTGTTAAGAAGAGTCATGATACTGTTGGTTTTATATTTAAGAAGTATGGAACTTAAGAAATGTGTACCTAGACCGGTACAAGTGGGCTTACGATAAACACTAGTGGAAAGGGAAGTAGGGTGTTTGGTGATACGAGTATCAAGGAAGGAGAGTTTATGATTATCTTCTACTTCATGTGTGAATCTGATACTGGGATGTTGTGAGTTTAGGTATAACAGAAACTGTTCGATTTGAGTGGGGTGCTTAAAAATCAAGAATGTGTCATCCATGTACACCTACGGTAGAATGTGGGTTTAAAATCTGGAGGGCAATTATTCAACCAAATCAATAAAGATAAGATGTTCGCTACTACGCTGGTTCTCCTTTTCCTTGTGAGACTTAGATTCCCAAGAGGAAGCTCCATTGCAGAAATTATATATATATATTGTGTGTATGTGTGTTGATGAAGTTTAACTAATAACACAGGATTAAGCACGAGCTATATTTTGTGACGTTTCGGCTCTATAGACCTTGATCACACAGTCTGACTATAGAATGGATGGCAATCATTGATCTGTCTCTATCACCCGACTTTGTTCACCATGTGAACCATATTCCTAGTGTGTGTTTTTTGCAAAGGGATGTTTGGAATTTCCTACCTGGACCTAGCTGCTATGGCTCGGCTCTAGCTGTTAACCCCTGTACTCCGCAAAATATTGTTGGTCACCTCACCACTTTATGGAATCTCGTCATCATCATGAGAGGCTGTGAACATCACTAATATCCGGTTCCATGTCATCTCAACCAGTAGACCATTTCAACCAGTAGCTCTCAACCAGTGCCAAATTAACCCAGACCAACCAAACCAATGCCAAAATATAGTACTAACCTAACCTAACCTAATCTAACCGTATTGGTTGATTTGGTACTGGTTGAGAGCTACTGGTTGAAATGGTCTACTGGTTGAGTTGACCGGTCACCTTAATATCCATATCCCCTGTGGTCAGGTCTAAGATATACCAGTATCTTTGCATCTGTTACGCTCAAGAAAAGGCTACAGAACCAACCAGTGGCTGTTGCTAGCTCACTAGTAACAACCCTCCCTCTTGCCAAGGAACTCTTTCCTCCAATTGGAGTGACTTGCTAAGTTACATTACTACGACGAAGCAAGCATTGCAGACGACGAAACACCTGAAGCTAAGGTGATGAAACTGCAACAGCCAAATTAATGACGTGAAAAGTCTTGAAACCTCCAAACTAACTGAGTGAAACAAGGAGGGCCCAGAATGACCCGCCTCGCACAGATAGGGCCAAATATTGTTTGGAGAGACCATCCCAAGGTCGTGACTAACTTTACCCTTCCACGGAGCTACCCTGTCATGTAGTGGGATCCCCTTCTACTCTTCCAGGAACGTGTGTATAACCTTGATTTGGAGGGATATTTCCATATATATTGATAGGAAGCTGCCGTTAAGGTGGGATATGTCGTTTTCTGGTCCCCCTTCTTCCTCATGTATGGCCCCATTAGTTTTCATATTTTAAGACGTTCGACCTCTTAGTTTGGCGAATATAAGATGTTTCCCCCATTTCTTTGTAAATATTCAGACTTCGTGTCATTTAGGTGTCGATTTTTTCCTGGCGAGCGATAGCGAGCCTGTATTTAAGAGGACATAATTTTCTCTACCGAAAAGTTTTCAAGTTTATCTTGAAGCAGGGTCTGGTGGGGGGGTGGGGTAGAGAGAGAGAGATTGATGGAGGTCTAGGGAGGGAAAACAAATACATAAATGTGCAAATAAATCCGCCCATCCCCCCATAAAGTAGCTGCCGTAGCCCTGGGTAGCCTACTCCGCCACACACACACACACACACACAGACACAGACACACACACACCAGTCTGATACACAAGGGCCAGACAGCCAAAGTAACGTTATAATCCCTCGACCCTTGGAAGCTCTCCCCCCACACCCCCGCCGCCCACCGCCCACCGCCCACCACCGGAAGACAAAATTTAAGCCGGTATCACACGAACGCTTTTTCCCTCAACATTGGTCTGGCAGCTTATGAGGCTAACATTTATAATATTTCGGTTACCTAAATTCATCTATCATCAGTCTAGTTTCCGATATCAGTGCAAATTAATCTAGAAATGTCGCCAGAAAAATTTTGATTATTGAATATTGACTAAAAGCTCTCGTGTGATACCGTGTGCACTGGTGACTGTCACTCGTAGGGGGAGTAGTGGTTTTTATGGACCCCCCTTCTCCCTCATGTTTACCATATTAGTTTTAAGATTTTTAGACGTGCGTTCCGTTAGTTTGGCGATTTTAAGACCTTTCGCGCTATTTCTTTGTCAATATTAAGACCATTCGTGCCATTTAAGCGTCAATTTTTCGCGAGCCTGTAATTTTAGAAGGAACCGGCCTTTGGCCGGGATATTTTTCTACCGAAACATGTACAAAATTATCTTGAAAGGGGAATTTTGGGGTGTTTTTTTTAAGTTTGATGGAGGTCTAGTGAGGAAACTAAAAAATATATTCATAGATTAATATACTGTATAGACCAAATAACAAGCACTACCCCCTTAACCTTCTCTTCACCTGTCTCATCCAGCCTCCCACTAGGTTATATAAATATGGGTTATAAAATAAGCACTACGTTTTCTTAGACATATATTACACATTTTCCAATACAACAGTACTATTAACCCCTTCTGTACCGGCGACGTCTTTTCATTTTCTTCTTGCTATATTTGGATCAATTAGTGCAGCTTAAGAAGGATCTGTGGCAGTAAAAAGGGTCAAGGGAGATAGTTCAACGCCTGATAATTGCTGGAGGCCCTTTTGAAACTGAACAAATCGACTAATAGCAGCCTGAATAAAGTTAAAAGGACGTCACCAGTACAGAAGGGGTTAATAGTTGATAACAAGGTTCTATATTCTAATACAGTGATTATATATAATTCCAAGGCTACAGGTAGGCCTATAGGTAAAATAGACACCTTTATCCCTTAAAGGGGGTCACCTGCCTTTTTTTCTCTCCTTTTCTCTCTATCTGGTTTTTATCCATTCGGCCCCATTGTTTTAAGACGCTTATCCTCATCCAGGTGTCAATTTTTTCCTGGAGAGCGATAGCAAGCCAGCATTGTATGAAAAAATCCGGAGAAAAACGCCGGAGACATTTTTCTATCGAAAAATGTATAAGTTTAGCCTGTTGCCAAGAACTTTGTTTTAAAATATGCTGGCTCTCTACCGCTCGCCAGGAAAAAAAATCGACACCTGGATGGGGATAAACGTCTTAAAACAGTAGGCTGAATGGGGCCAAATGGATACAACCCAGAGAGAGAAAAAAAAACGAGGTGGGCTCCCTTAATTTCCCAGCAGAACAAACTAAAGGTAACATAAAGGAAGCGTTGCAAATAAAAAAATAATCTTATGTACAAAAATAATACAAATGTTAACAAAAAATAAAAGTAGTGATATTTTTTAGTAAAATTAAAATACATAAGCTAAAGTAAATTATGTGCTAGTTGATAACAGTCGCTGACTAGTAAACATCTTCTATTACTATAGTCGGTTTTATTTCAGTTGACGGTAAATTGAATCCCTTAGCTACTGATTTATCGATAGTTAATGGAAAAATATGAAACTAGTATGTCTCTGCTTCATATACATTTGTATTTTTATTTATTTCACCACAACACCAAACACCTCCAACGAAATTAATGAAAGCATATGTGTGATCCACCGGGATTCGAACATACCAAGGTTTCTTAATTAACTACATATTCTTCCTCAAATTCTTCACAAAAGTTGAATAATTAGGATGAAGACATTGCAATTTACTGTCAGCTGAAAAATAGACTATAAATCATTTATCTCTTCTTTGAACTACTTGTCTCCTTATATTCCTCTATCCTCATGTGCATACACTTTAAGGGGAGATGGGTCGTTTTTATGGTACCCCTTCTTCCTCATGTTTACCCCATTAGTTTTCCGATTTTAAGACGTTCGGCCCATTAGTTTGGCGATTTTAAGATGTTTTGCCCCATTTCTTTGTCTTAAGACTTTTCGTATCTATTAGGTGTTGATTTTTTCCTGGCGAGCGATAGCGAACCCGAAATTTAAGAGGATCCAGCCTTCGGCTAGGCCATTTTTCTATCGAAAAATATACAAATTTATCTTGAAGGAGAATCTTGAGGGGTTTATTTTTATGTTTGATGGAGGTCTAGGAAGGAAACGAAAAACATAATAAACAGATACATAAATGAACAAATAAATACGCCCATCCCCCCTTAACCAATCTCTCTCCATTCATTATCGGATGTGCCCATACCCCTTTAATATAATCCTCTCTAATATATATATTTTTTTTTTGCATCACTTAACTCTAATTCATGCTTATCAACAATTAAAATTTCTTAGATTCTAGACCAGCTACACCTAAAGTCTCTATGTTATAAATATTTGTCGTAACACATTCCATTTTGCGTGCCTATATTTACCTAGGATATCCCTATTCGGGCTCTGTCTCGAGTCGGCCACCAAAAAAAAAAAAAAAAAAAAAAGTGGGTTAAGTGCCAGATCACATACATATATACATACATACATACATTTACCTGTCTAACACACTGATCCTTCGTTCTGTGTAACGTGTAAGGCTTTCGTTAACCCGTTCAGTACTGGTGACGTCCTTTTCATTATATTCAGGCAACTATTAGACGATTTTATTCAGGTTAGGAAGGACGTCTACCAATAAAAAAGGCAACAAACTAGGCTATCTCAATTAATTAGACGATTGTATTCAGTTTAGTAAGGTCCACCAGCAATCAACAGGCTTCAAACTATCACACCTAACCCTTTTTATACTACCACAGATCCTTCTAAAACTGCACAAAATCGTTTAGATTACACATACGCACCCACATTCACACATACTTGTAATATAATTATATATATAACAAAAGATGCAGAAATAAATAGACATATGTGTATATAAATTATATAAAGTAAATTATTAAGCAAGCTAAATAATAGATTTGTACATTGTAAACGGAATAGAAAATGAGGAAATAATAATCACATTAACAAATTAGTAAAAAAAGTATCGTGATCCATATCTGGGTCCATAGTGCCTGGTGAGAGGCTGGGGAAGGGTAGTGTCTCTGGTGGTAACTGTGGGTGGTGGTGATGGTGGTGGTGGTAGTGGTGGAGGGGAGGAGGACGACACTCACTATGGAGTCTGGCTTGGTTGGGGTCCACCAGAGCATGTAGGAACGCCATAGATAAGGGGTCTTGGCCGCCCTGAGTCGCGACCATTCCACGATTTGTCTGTGAACCACTCATTTGTCTTTTTTGGAATTGCTTGGCGTCTTGCGCTCCAAGAGAGTTCAATTGCTTAGCATCTTGAGTTGCAAGGGTATGGAATTGTTTGACATCCTGAGCTTCGAGAGTGTGAAATTGCTTGACGTCTTGAGATCCAAGCATATGAAACTGCTTGGCCTCCTGAGTTCCAAGCGAGTCACAGGATATGGCCGCCACATCAATGGTCTCAAGTGGTAGTGGCCTTAGTCGACCAGCAGCTGGGTCCTGTTGTATGTTGGTAGGTGGTGGTTGGCCAGGCAACACATGACCCGGGCCAGAGTCCACCACACCGGGACTAACCACACCGGGCTTCATATCAACCTGACAACAATACCATTATTAGATACATAAATGGAGAGATAATAAAGCACAATTCATAATGGCAGGTATAAAAAAAGGCAGTAAGGAAAATCATTAAGGAAATCGATGTTATCTGTAATTATTTCCGAGACATGTACATGCATAGGCCTACTCATCCATGATGCAGTTTTTACCACCATACACTCCCTGCTGAATAGCAAGGCTAGGGTGGGTGCCCTGATGAATCAGGGACTTAGTGAATAGTTGCCACAGATTGCTAGACCGCGCCGTTCACCAACAGCACTGACATCTGCCAATAACTCACTGGCTGGCCCGAGGCTCGAACCGTCAACCTCACGGTTAGCTGGCGAACGCTCTACCAATCGAGCTACGGCCTGTGGCTTAAACCTATTTGCTTCAGAAGGATTGTTTCTTACCTATGTTAGCAATTTCCATTACATTTAAGATGCTGGTACCTCTATAATTATTAGGTACAGTAGAGGCGCAGCCTGTACATCTAAAGTGAGCGAATGGCCTTTAACATCAACTAGGGTGGCAAAGACTAGAACATAGTACACGAATAGGGTCTGTAGGTTTGACTGACTAAGGAACAATGTAGAGTGACAATATACTGTATATACACAGGTTGTGGGTTACTGCGTGAGCTGACAATGTAACATAATTAGACAAGTTGAATGGCAAAGTAATAGTCTTGAACAGCGCTTTTAGAGTGTTTACGTGTTAACTCCTCAACAGGTCCTAATGAGGATCTCTGCAAGTATGTGGTGGTGTTAGCAGAGTGCCTCGCTAAGTTACCTTTGTCCTGTTTTGGAAATGCAGGACTGTTACTCACAATAGGAATTACGAGTGCCTCGAGAATAGAGTTTCTTGAGTCTGTTGTTTGCTGTTAGGACACCTCGACACCTGAGCTGTAGTATTTGCGAGTTTGTCCCACCCATAGCATGTCTCGTGGGTTCGTTAGGATACCTCAACATAACCATGACAGGATAACTCGTCACAGATTTTGCTAACAGGATACCTCATCGGCCTTCTACAGGATACCTCGTAGAGTGAGCTTGCCTTGGTCAAGGTGGGCTGACGAGTGTTGGTAAGGTGGAGGTATATATCCTGTTTTGTATCCTCTCGCTAGTCTTGTGGTGGCGAACATGAAGGTCATCTTGGGCCCTCACCTGTGACCTTCTTTTGTTTTCTTTTGGCTCTGGCGATGCAGATAGGGGCGAAATGAAGGGTAGTAGGACACGTAAGGCTGCCAGGGGAGATGGTGGGTAGGGCTTAAGTGACTTAGTGGCTGGGGCGGGGTTTGTGTAGTCGACCTTACCGGAGGTATAGTTGTCGGCGGTCTGTTAGCATCTCTCTTTGGTGAGGAATGTGTTTCGGGGGAGACTATTCTATCTTGGTTTTATATCGAAGTGATGACAGCGATGTGTTGGGGCCTCATTCAGGGTCAAGTCGGGCATAACAACATTAATAACTTACTTTACAAAGATGAATAGTCTAAACTTAGACAAAATATGTTTAATTTGAAATCACTGTATTTCGGTTTATAATATACTACAGAGTATCATTACAATTGCAAATATAAACCTAAATTATTCATAGATTTGTCCAATTGGATCCTTTCAAAATAACTTGCTCCCTGTGGGTACACATTGTGCTTTTTAGTTATCTTCCATGTCTTCAATATCCCTTCCCATATTGTACTCAATATCATATATGGGGTCGCCAAAGTCAGCTGCATTAATATCACCCTGATCCACGTGAAACTAATTCGTGACCGATTATGACTGACTGACTTAAGCATTAAGAGTTACTGAGAATGATGGTGGTTGTAATGGTGAGAGGTGTCGTGGCATAACATGCAAAGGTAGAGGTGATGGTGGTGTTGATAGCGGTAGTTAGGTGATGGTAGTGCAAGTTACCGTGTATGGTGATGGCAATGATAATGTAGGTGGGGTTGAGAGTTAAGGTGAGTTGTGGTAATGGTTACATATACAGTAGTTACTTATGACTGGTGATAGTGAGAGAACTAACAAGGGCTCAAAGTTACCGTAGTTGTTGTTGGTGGTGGTTGGTGGAGCATGGTGGAGGTGAGAACTGGAGGACGAGGTGGTGGTGTTGGGTGGTGTACACTATGTTGTGGCTGGGATATGGGGTCCTGGGAAGGCTCCTTCAGACTGCTACTGTTGTTGCTGGATGATGCTAGACTTGGCTCGCACTTGTGAGATCGGAGACTGACCTGCGGAAGGAAACAAACTTTTAAGTCCTACCCCCCTGACCTTAAGTTGCCCTTATACAAATACTCGTACTAAAAGAGCTAAAGCGGTCGTTATTCCTATTTCGACATTTACCATCAGTGTTGGTCAAATCTGTGTGCAATGGTAACACGTTCAACTCGCAGCGTAAGTATTTTTTAGAAAACAAAATTCTGAGGTTCTAGTATGCTGTAAAAAAAACTTGAGAAACAATACAAGAAGTAAGTATGTACAATATGTCTGATATTAATAACCCTTTGTATATTAATAATCGAATAAAACCCATCAATTAAGGGGTGCAATAGTAACAAGATATTTAAGCTAGTATCATTACATGTACTGGTAGTTTCCACTTCTTAAGACCATGCAACATATTTAAGCCAAGATTCGTTAATTTAGCAATAATCATATGCTTGTAAATACTACTGAAGCGCGCTTAGTAAAAATATTTTAAAACAAGCGTTTCAATACACTGAAGACCTCCGTCAAACGCTGCAAACCACTCAGCCGTTCCAAACCCTTCTTCCATTCTCCCTATTTATTCTCTTTCTCTCCCCCGATACAACATTTTTGGCTGATCCACATCAACAAGCAGATAAAGAAGAACAGCAGCAACAAGAGTTAAACGAGCGGTAATTGGCTTCACGTCGGGTTCCAGACGGAGGCAAACAAATACAAAATAAATACATAATAATAATGTAACGTACCTTGTACCTGAAGGACCTGTGGCAGATGTTGCAGGTGTAAGGCATGACTCCCGTGTGGATCCTCTGGTGCACCAGGTACGACACTCGCTGCCTAAATGCCTTACCTGAAATTAATCGATCACACCTTAGTGATAATGCCATAGCTGAACACCTATTGCCTATTCAGTATGAGGTGTTTAGAAATCCCGACCACCAACCTTTCGTAACTCCAAAGAGGACTTGAGCAATCTAATTATATTATTAGCATTTGGGGAGAATCAACCAGTAAACAGGTGTGCTTTAGCCCTCCCTGAATTACAAGAAGCTAGGGATTACGAATTCTAGACTCATCCCCATCATTGCTGTTCAACCTATGAAGTATCCGTGAGTCTATTCGTGTCATTTATATTCTTCACAACTTAACAAACCCTAGGTTTGAAGTGAATGAGGGCAATACAGTATAAATGAAAGCACATCTGATTAAGATGCGTATTGCTGACGCTGCCAAGCTAAGCTTAGTAGAGCATTATTTTAGGCATGCGTGCAGATTTGATCTGAGGCTGGATTATAATTTCGTGTGATTAAAGAAGAAGAATACAAATTAGTCCCGGACATGATCAATCGAAAATAAGAGGAAGGACTGACCGCAAGTCTCACACACAAAGGGCTTCTCCCCCGTGTGTATCCTGACGTGGTTGTGGAGCGTGGACATCTCCTTGAAGGCCCGGCCACAGTAGGAGCATTGGTGAGGCTTGTCGTCAGAGTGGTACAGGACGTGCTTGTGGTAACTCTGCTGGAAGGTGAACGTCTTGCCACACTCCGCACAGGCGTAGGGGGTTTCTCCTGGTAAGGTTATGGCAGTCAGTGGTTAAATGAATACCAATTAATTTTGGAATGCTACTACAACTGAATATCAATTGTACAAGTTCTACTACTTCTATTGCTACTAGGCCAGCCCAGTGAGTCTCTTTGGACTCAACTACTACTACTACTACTACTACTACTACCACTACTACTACTGCTGCTACTACTACTACTACTACTACTACTACTACTACAGTCATCTAAGAAGGATTGATAAATTGTATTCACTAATCACGACCAGCATTGTGAGCGCTAGTAGAGACTATGCACGTGCTAATATTAAAAAGAACAAATATAAAGTGATACCAGGATGGAACCGGTGTATTAAGGCTAAACACACTATTGCCAGGGAGAAATTCTTAACCTGGGTGAGGAATGGCAGGATACGAGGAACAGATATTCATAGAGATATGTTAGACAGTCGGAAGGAATTTAAAAAGGCACTAAATGAATGTAAAATTAACGAACAGAGAGAGATTTGTAATTCAATAACGGAAAAGTTTTTATATAAGAATAAGAGTGAATTTTGGAATGAAGTAAAAATAAAGAAAGGGTGTAAAAAGGTATCAAGTGTTATAAATGGCCAGAGTGGCAATTCTAATATAACTAAAGTATTTAAAGAAAAATTTCTTTTAAGTCAACCTCCAAATAATCATAACGCTGAGCGAGACTTCTTAAATGATATTAAGCAAGCGTGGCCTGAAGGTAGAAAAATGCGTTTAAAGATCTCTAGTCACACTATAAAACAATTGTTAATGCGTCTTAACTCTGGTGAAGGTCATGATTTTATTCACACAATTTTTTTAAAGAATGCCTCTTGGTCTTTTTTGGAAAATATTGCTCATTTTTTAAATACTTGTTTTATCCACTGCTATCTCCCTGGTGACTTGCTGAAGGGTACTATTACACCTATTATAAAAGACAGTAGGAAAAATATTACAGAGTCAGATAATTACAGACCCATTATGCAGTCCTCATGCCTTTTAAAACTATTTGAATTATTTATTTTAGATATTTTATCTGAAAAAGTGGTTCTCAACTTTAGACAATTCGGGTTTAAATCAGGGTCTTCAACCACAGATACTTGTTTTATTCTTAAAGACATTATGAAAAAATACTCGAATTGTAAGAACAATGCAGTAGCTACATTTATTGACCTAAGTAAAGCATTTGATAGGGTAGACCATTTTATTTTAGGGAACAAATTATTAGAATTGTCACTACCAGTAGATGTAATATTAATTTTAATGCATTACCTAAGGAATCAGAAAGCGAATGTAAGATGGCAAGACTCTTATAGCAACTATGTTTATGTTGAGAAAGGTGTGAGGCAAGGTGGAATACTCTCACCCTTTCTATACAATTTATACATGGACAAAATTATAAATGAAGTGGCTGGTACTAATGCAGGATGTAAATATGGAGATGTGAGATGCAACATATTAGCCTACGCTGATGATATAGTCCTCCTGGCTGATTCTTTTCAAGATATGGATATATTATATAGCAAATTATGTTCTTGTATTGATCAACATTACTTAAAATTAACAGAGATAAATCTAAATGCATGATATTTACTACCAATAATAATCAGCAGACGCAGAGCATTGAGCTGAACGGAGATACCTTGGAGGTGGTGAAGGGATTCAAATATCTGGGCCACAATATTTTGTTTAATTTTAAAGACTCAGATGACATAACTTTTAGAATAAATAATTTGTATGGATCTTTTAATAGTATTTTTAGAAATTACAAACAAGTGAACAAAGATACAATGTTATTTCTGTTTAATTCTTACTGTCTACCAGATTATGGATTTCCCCTATGGAATCACGACAGTTCTTTTAATTCTAATGGTTTTAAAGCATTTTCAGTTGCATTTAATAAATCCCTTAAGCGTATTTGTGGCGTACCTCCCTACGCCAGCAGCCATATCACGGCAGTTCGATGCAAACAATTGCTACTCAATCATCATACAGCATTAGTTCAAGCACGATACTGCAAAAGAGTATTAAGGTCTCAAAATCCTATAATTAGGCATAATATTCCTATTATTAAAGAAGGTTTCATGGTTCAAAATGTGGTCAATTTGTTTCGAAAAACTTATAATGTAGATGTACTAGGAGAAAATCTAGATGTTTTGAGAGCCAGGATTGAGTGGGTACAAGGGCATGAGGACAGGCGAGGTCCATGTTTCTATTATGGGTTTTAGCTCTTGAAGGGCGTAACTATTATTTTTTAACAGCGGTTATATGCAACAAATACGTCTTAGAAATTGCATTTTAATTGAATTCGATAATTTCATTATCGCATAACTTCCATCCTCATAATTGAGTTTTGAATGCATATATTTTTTATAATATTTTATTTGATGATTTTATCCTGACTATCAGAAGCTAATATTGTAAATAGTTTGTATATATGAAATAATTTTGAATGTTTAATACATTTTGATTTAACTTTACTATAATTTGTATTGGATTATGTAATGTGTGTGTTTTGTACTGTGTACTGTACATATGTATTGCGAAATAAAGGAATTGATTGATTGATTGATTGACTACTACTAATAATAATAATAATAATAATAATAATAGTACTTTTCCCCTTGCAAAGATACATTTTAGAGCACTATCAAATTCAGATATGGGATGAAAGAAACTGGTTGATATATGATAATGTACGCAATTTCTACATTGTGAATGTAGGCAACTGACCTGTGTGAAGACGTTTATGTTTCTTGAGGAAATACTTAGTAGTGAAGGACTTCTTGCAAACCTCACACTCCCACTGTTTGTTGTCTGGTTTGCCACCACCATCCTGTTGGGTTAATAAATGGTTTGATTGTAGATTCAGTGGCCTGAATACAAAATGCCAAATAGTGCATCAATGAAAATAGCTTTGAGTTTAATGTAGATAAGGGTAAGGTGATAGTGTATATTTGATAATATAGAGGTGTAAGAGTCAATTACAAAGTATTGGAAAAGATGAGTAGATCTAAGTGACTGAGAGTTGAGATATAAATATATGAAAGTCAAAAGTGTAATATCTGACATAGGTAGAAGGAATGGGCCAAAGTACTTAGCCTTGCATGGTACAAGGAAGTGTCTGTTGCCTACAAGCAAATGTAGCTATGGTTGTAGTATTGAAATGCCATCAGTTTCGTATGACAATGGGAGTGTACGGAATGATAGTTTTGAAAGTATATATTATCTAATGACCATTAGCGGATTACAATAGTTTGATAGAGTGATGTACGATAAAATAAGATGTAAGAGAGATGACTGGGAGTAAGAAAATATAAATTTAGAAAAAAAGTTGCTATAGTGGTACGTTCAAAATTTGTATGGTGGGGGATTAGTAAAACCGGCATATAACTTAAGAGATGTGGGAAGAAAGAAAGGGAAGAGGTAGGCCAAGGAGGAGATTCAAAGATGTACTGGTAGTGAAATGCTATAATATGAGGAGCCTGGACATACAGGCAATAGTGAGGCCTGTACAGATTGAAGTAGAGTGAAAACGTGTAATGTTTGTGTAATGAGTTTGGTGAGCAGATAAATATTAGTGAAGTTGTTAAGGTAAGCAAGAGACGAAAGCTTTCTCTGGATTACTAAAATTTCCATAGTCTTGGTGCTGATTGGTAATATGATTATTGCAGAGATTTATTGCTTAGGTTACTAGCAGTGAAAGAGAAAATAGTTTCTTTGTTGAAAAATACCCCATCCATACAGACATGCAAACAGTCATAAACTATAAGAGCTACACAATAATTTGATTGTTTCGAATCCAAAGGAGATAATACAATTCTTTATTCTATCTCAAATACTTGACAACTTGCCTCTAAAGCTTTAAAAGATGCAAATGTGTGTTTACTTACTATGACACACGAATATATTGTGCATACATGATTAGATATATGTATACATAAACAATGCTTATGAGCTCTGTGCTTACACGTGATTAGTGTAGATTCAAATCTCCGATAAGGATAATTTCTCTCTTTTTTTCTCTCTCTCTCTCTCTCTCTATATATATATATATATATATAAGTGCATTAACAATAACAAACTACTAAAAAAAATGCATGTATTCATAACGATTCTATAATGTAAATAATGAAATGTGAGGTGCCACCTACCTTTCTAGGGTGTGGTGGAGGTGTGGCCACAGTGGGTGTCAGACTGGAGGAGAGTGACACTGTAGGACTGGGCTGTTGGACTTCTGGAGACGGCTGTTCCTGGCCTGAGTGGTGAGTAGCACCCAGTCCTGTCATCATAGGCCGTACTTCACAGGTACTTAGATCTTTCTGAATATCCATAGCCTGAGTTAGGCTTTCTGTGCATTCCTTCAATCTGTCAGAAGCGTAGTGGGAGCCAGGGAGTAGGAGAGGTGATACTTTCATTTCAAGTTTGGAATCTGAATTGAGTAATGCCACGCTCTGACTGAGATTAGGTACTACATTATAACATTGTGGGTACATCAAGTGAGATCCAGGTTCTAACTTCTCTCCAACACCTCCCAAACCTAATCCCGGAACACTGGTTTCACAAGATATGTCGCTAGTGCGTACAGAAGGGTGGACTTGAATGGTGTCTCCTTGAGGCAGCCCTACTTTATTGAGATTTATCAGGGAGAAACTGCTCCTATTTGTCTCTGCAGGGACTTGACTCGCATCTTGAGAAACATTAACTGTTGGAGGAGTCTCAGACTTGTGTGGCTGTGGTGACACAACTGCTATTGGGCTACTCTGCATGTGACCACTCACTATGCGATTGCTTACAATGTCCATCCCTATTTTCTTTTCATCTTTTAGTTCAGTATAATCGGAGTGACTTCGGCCTGGACCGAGATTT
Organism: Paralithodes platypus; assembly: GCA_032716605.1. Taxonomy (NCBI): domain Eukaryota; kingdom Metazoa; phylum Arthropoda; class Malacostraca; order Decapoda; family Lithodidae; genus Paralithodes; species Paralithodes platypus. Next base: position 822,158 of record CM064554.1, read on the forward strand.
TGCTGCATCATCTGACATGGAAACACTATATTAGACTTGAAGGAAGGAAAACCCATATCTGCAGAAGGCTTATGCTGTTGTACAGCATTGTGTCTATCTTCTGAGCAGGAAAACGGCTGCATTTCTGAACTCCAGTCGTGTTGTTCTCGTTGTTCTTTCAATTGTTTTTTAATCGCCATGTGAGATTCTTCTGCCTGTTGCTGTACCTGTTGGCATTCTTTGATTAATATCTGCTCGGCACAATCTTGGATTGTGTTAGATTGTTGAGGCAAATAATCGTTTGTGCTGGGACAGTGAGGTGGAGTTGGTTGAGACTTAACCACAGACTCACACTCTTCACTGCTTGTTTTATTTTTACTCATTAATATCTCCAGCCAGTTTTTAGCATCTCCAAGAGTGGATGTTGTACTGTTGTTCTTGTTCTGCCAAGTTGGGGAGGCCCTTCCGGATGGTGATGAGCGTCCGTGGAAGCGACGTTCATGAAGCTCGCGTCGTGCTCGTGTAGCAAAAGATTTGTTGCAAGTATGACAGGCCCCGGGAGAAGATGGGTCATGGAACATGCGATTATGGACCACTAGGCTACCACGTTTTGTGAAGGTCTTGGGACACTGGTCACACATATATCTTCTATCAGTATGCTCCTCACGTACGTGATTTCTGTAACTTTCTAAATCTTTGAATTTCTTCTTGCATAGTTTGCATGTTACATCAAAATAGTTACTCTTAGAATGTATAATGTCTTTGTGAATTTTCAGAAAGTGCTCAGTAGAAAAAATAAGGCCACAAACATCACAATTGTGGGCAGGAACAGGAGTAGAGTCTGTGAAAGAGTCAGAAATGGAAGCAGGGCTTAGTTCCTGTATGCTGGTTCCTACATTGAGGTCGGGAATGTCCTGAGAGGTATGAGGGGTGTTGGCGGGGCTACAAGGCGAAGCAGTGCCGTCGTTGATATCCAGGTGCTCCAAAGTGGGGATAGCCTCAGGGGAGCTAGTGGGAGGATAGCTGTGCGTCGGCAGATCACAAGGAGTAATAATGTTTGATAGTGGTCCTGTACTAGAGTTAGAGTGTGAGGGAAGGTGTGCGGCCAGGTGGTTGTGAAAGGCTTGGAGGCCGCTCACCGTAGCACTACAGATGGGACATGGTAGGGGACGGGTGAGAGCGGTGGCCACTCTATCCTGTAGATCATGGACGTTGCTCAAACTCTCCCGCTCACACACGGGGCACACCAGGTACCCCATCCTGCCTCCTCCCTACAGTCACCAATCCACCATCTGTACAGGTACAATACAATCATTAATATACCTAACACCAGGTACCCCATCCTGCCTCCTACCTACAGTCACCAACCCACCATATGTAAAGGTACAATAGAAACATTAATACAATAAAGGCATACATGTAAAAAACATAATAACACATGTGTATAGTTGCAGTACACCCTACTATATTACGCTAAGGTATATGATAATGTATAGCATAATTATTTCAATGCATAATGATTTTAATAAGAGTTCTATTGGTATTATAGGTGCAGCTGTTGTATATTCAACTTAATTTAAGTTTAGGTGGGCTCCCTTAACGCTATACAACACTATTAGGATTAAATCTATGGCGTACTTAGCTTCAGCACTATGCCATAAACCTACTGACATACCAGAACAAAACTGTTTCAATTGTATCAGTTATGCATGAATAACACTAAACTGAAGAAATACTCGAGATAATATTACTAGTCTTGAAAAAGGTGATGACATGTGCATGAATCAATGCGGTACAAAACGCCATCTATAGGCACATATATTAGACTTTGAAGATTGTCTCCAGTCACAGAGCAGCATAACACGTATAGGATATGCTGATAAACATGTGTATCGTATTATATACGAAATACAAATATGTATTTATAATCACAGAGTTATGCACCAATTGGCTTCATGCTTCCATAAATTTGATGAACACTTAATTATATACTGTAGCCTACACTGAAAGAGAGAGAGAGAGAGAGAGGGGGGTGGGGGGCTGGAGGGAGGGAGAGGTTGTGTACAGGAGTTATTTAGCCTGCCAGTATAGAGTTGGCAGATAACCCTCCCCCCTCCCTCCCTCCCTCCCCAGGGCTTCCCCCAGTTCCTTTGCCATCATAAAACTATATGATTCATAGATTTGGCTTATTACATACCATATACTGTATATATATATATATATATATATATAGAGAGAGAGAGAGAGTACAAAGTACAAAGGAAATCAAGCAACAACAGATCTAGTGACCCTTCTAGGTTGCTTGTCCTCCAAAACACTGAGGATCAAGTGTCCAAACAGTGGTTTAGAGTGGGTAAGGGAACATTGGAAAGGGAATTACTGCCCTGGAACTAATGTCCGTGGCAGGATTAGGAAGTTAGTAGAGGACAGATGGGTTAGTAACTGAGGGGGGGATAAAATAAAGTTATTCATTTACAAACGCAGTCAGTCGCGGGTTTGATGCGAGATATTTGTCTATGCGGAGTTTAAATGAATCAACGGTGATGCAGTCTATAACGTTTCGGGGAAGCCCATTCCACAAGTTGACAACTCGATTGAAGAAGAAATTCTTAGATTCGTGCGAGTTAAAAGATTTAACAATAATTTTGCAACCGTTTCCCCGCGTGTAATTAGATTGGTCGATAGTGAAGTACTTACTACAGTTCATATTGTCGATGCCTTTGATGATTTTGAACACTTGAATTAAGTCACCTCTTAATCTGCGCTGGGTTAAAGGAAATAGATTTAATTCTCTAAGACGCTCTTCGTATGGTTTGTTCTTTAGGCTAGGTATCATTTTGGTAACTCTACGTTGAACTCGTTCTAGCTTGTTTATATCTTTTTGGTAATAAGGGCACCAGGATTGAACGCAGTATTCCAGAAGAGGGCGGACTAAGGAATTGTAAAGGGTTAGGATAACTTCTTTGGATTTATGCTCAAATGACCTGCCTATAAAGCCAATTATTTTGTTTGCCTTCTTAACAACTTCTGAACATTGTTGACTCGGTTTTAGGTTACTCGATATTGTTACTCCCAGATCGGTTTCTCTGTTTACATTCTTAAGCTGAGTGCCATTCATCGAATAGTTTGCTTTCTCATTTAGGTATCCGATATGTAGTACTTTACATTTATCCGCATTGAAACTCATTTGCCAAATTTGGGCCCAATATGACAATTTATCTAGATTGTGTTGCATATCGTCAACTTGTTCTTTTGAGAGTACTCTATTTGCAATTTTTGTATCATCAGCAAATTTTGAGATTGTACAGATGAGACCCTCATCTATGTCGTTGATGTAAATTAGAAAGAGAATTGGTCCTAGTACCGATCCCTGGGGTACCCCGCTACTTACATTGGTCCATTTAGATGCCTTACCGTTTATGACTACTCTTTGCTTTCTGTTGCTGAGCCAATTTGCTATCCATTTCAACACACCGTCTTGTATTCCATGCGCTTTTAGTTTTAGCAGTAAACGTTTGTGGGGAACTTTGTCAAAGGCCTTTTGAAAATCAAGGTATATAATATCTACAGCTTTACTCTCATCGTAGAGGTTGAGGATATCGTGGAAGAAGTCTAAGAGGTTTGTTAAACAGGAACGTTTTTTACGAAAGCCGTGTTGAGTATCTTTAAGTATGTTATTTTCCTCTAAGTGATTTACGAGTCTGTCTCGTATGACCGTTTCTAGCATTTTACATACAACTGAGGTTAAGCTAATTGGACGATAGTTACTGGGTAGGGATTTGCTGCCTTTTTTGAATATCGGTGTTACGTTGGCTAGCTTCCACTGATCAGGCATAGTTCCAGACTGAAAGGATTTATTGAATAGTAATGTCAGTGGTTTGGAGAGCTCATCCTTAGCTTCCTTTAGAACTCTAGGCGAGATTGTATCAGGTCCAGGCGTTTTATTTACCTTGAGTTTATCTAAACAATTCAATACTTCTCTCTCTGTAACGGTGATATTGCTTAGAACATCTGAATTATCAATCTGAATCGGCGATGGTGTAGGGATATCACTGAGGTCTTCTGTTGTAAAAACTGATGCAAAGAAGGTATTGAGGGCATTACTCATTTGTACTTCGTCTTTGGTGTATTCTCCATTTTCATCGACTAACGGTCCAACAGTTGAAGTAACTACTTTTTCTTTCTGATATAACTATAGAATTCTTTCGGGTTTGTTTTACTTTGATTCGCAATATGTAACTCTAAGGTCTTTTTACTTTGCTTAATTAACTTTTTGGCTTTGCGTCGTAGCTCTACAAATTTCACCCGTTCTTCGTCATTTTGCGAGGATTTTAATCTATCATTAGCAAATTTTTTAGCAAGCAGGCAGTTTGAAATATCTTTATTCCACCATTTGGGCTTATTATTATGGCCTGGACGCCGTATTTTCGATGGTATGCAGTCTTGCACTGCTTTTAGGTAAGTGGTTTCGAATAACTTCCAAGATGTATTTACAGGTATGTCGTTATTGTTATTTAAAAAGCTCCAGTCAGTTTCTTTAAACATAGCTCTAAGTTTATGGAAGTTTGCTTTCTTGAAATTAGGAACTTTTTCGATGCTACTATTTGGTTCGTTACTAGTAAACTTTAAAGTGAAAGTTATCGTACGATGGTCGCTGTTACTGAATTCATCACCAACATTCAAATTCTCTATCAATTCTTCTTTTGTTGCAAGTACAATGTCAAGAACGTTATTACCACGGGTCGGCGTTCGAACAAATTGATAAAGCGAACTCTCTTGCAAGTTCGTATACAAGTCATGTCCGGAGTGTGAAGTAAGAGTATCGCCCCACTTGGTCACAGGTAAATTAAAGTCGCCAAAAATAACGGTATCTTGTGAGTTACTTACATCTGCAATTTGTTCGTAAATTTCTCGGTCAGTTTGCACTGATTGAGCTGGAGGTCTGTATATTAACGCAAGTATTATTTTTGTACCTTTATTATTCTTTATTAGCACAAAAGATGTGTCGACGTTCACAATTTGAGGTTTTGACAAGAGGGTAGGGTTAAGACTTTCTTTGATATAAAGTAAAACGCCACCTCCATTTCGATTTATTCGGCTTTTCTCAAACATTACATAACCGGGAAGTGAATACTCTGCTAAAAAAGTCTCTATCTTCTGTATTGAGCCAAGATTCTGTTATGCCAATCACATCATAATTTTCTGTAAACACTAGCTCCTCTAAATCTGAAAATTGATTGCGTATACTACGAGCGTTTGCATAGAAAACCTTTAATTTTTTTATTTTAGAACTCACGGAACGCTCTTTAACCTGACAAGCGCGATATAGACGTAGGTGCTAGGGTAGTTATTTGTGCATTTCTAGCCCTGGATTCTGACAGAATTCGTTATATTTACAATATAAACCATTATTTGTTTTCGGTATGCTTTTATTTTACATATATGATGTATATATGAACCTTCAAGAGTGCTAAAATAAGTGGGAAAAGCATTTGGGTGGTGAAAAACGAAGATATTGGCCACCCGGTCATAATCTCAGGCGAGAGAGAGAGACAGGCAGCCCTCCCCTCTCGCTGTCTGGGAGTCAACTGAGACGAGCGAGGCGGTGTGTGCCGGTGTCTGGGTGTTGCATAACGATCTTTTATGCAACCCACTTGTGCTACATTATCGCGGGAGAGAAAAATAACCGATAAATGATGATAATAAGAGGAAAAATAGGTGATAATTGAGGAGGGGAGGGAGGGGGGAATAAGGTGGGGAAGGAGGGGAGGGGGGTGGGTGAGATTTACATGGATGAGTACTGGAGGGGAATTATCTCACCTAGAGACAAATTCCTTTGTTTTGATAGGCCCTTTTTTTTTATGGAAGGCTTTTGTTATGGTCCTGCTTCCGTGAGGCCTATCGCGTTCCCTATAGGAAGCCTTCCGTGAGGCCTATCGCGCTTGCCGGGTTAATAATATTTTTGGTTCTTGTCGGATCTACATTTATGTTCATGGCTGTCCTCGGTCCTCGCTGTCTTCGGTCCTTATCGCTGGTGGTCCTCGGTTGAGAGAGAGAGAGAGAGAGCGCGAGAAAGATCGTATGAATTAACTAATGCATAACAAACTGCACTCCTAATTAATTTCTACAATTTGTCCTTCCATACAAAAAATCACAGAGCGGGTGCAAATCATGTGGGCAATGCACACACTCCCCATTTTCTGTATTTGTTTGCATTATTCCCACACCCTCACAGCCTTTCATATACTCTAGTTATCTTAAATGAAAATATTGGCTTACTTCGAAAATATTGGCTTACTTCGTTATTAGATGTATCTATGCGTTTAACACACTTTCCTATTCCTCCCACAAAATAGGTAGGCCTATAGCACAGACTATTCCCTTCCCTAATATACTGACCTTACCTACCATACAATTACAGTACATTGTTCCCACACACCATACCCATACCCATTTGCACCTTTCACACACGGTTTGCTTACCCTTCAAACAATGTGAACCTCTCGTATATTCTCAGTGACTCACATACCCTCGTCGTATAATCGTATTGACCAGCACATAGGTCAATGTAGCAATGGGTCAGAGGGTTCACATGACTCCAAAATCTTCAGCAGGGGATCATTGTAACTTAGGTAATTTCATTCCCCAACATCTTATCACTTTAAAAATCTAGACAGTTGTACCCAAGCAAATACAAAATGTCTTGCATTTCTATACATGAAAGCCCATTAGCCTGTGTTGAATAACACCGTGTCAACATTTTACCTTCATATATTGTGATTTTAACTCATTTCCAGCTTGATAGTCCCCGAGTGTATTTGTATTTTATTATATATTTGTGTATTTAAATGTAAGTTCAATAAGTATCATGTAAGCTTAAATATTCGGTCAGTAATAATTCGTGTCTTATTGTTAATCAATTATATGTATAGACTAGCAGGGGTACCCGGCGCTGCCCGGGTAATCACCATAATCACCATCACTACTACCACCACTACTACTACCATAATCACCATCATCAATCACTACTACCACAATCATCACAATACTACTACTACCATAATCACCGGCCTCGACCTCCCTGTGCCTCATTAAACGGCGACCTCGATTTCGGCCGCTAAATGA